>CAUYPK010141041.1:0-18678 GCA_963574355.1 Loris lydekkerianus | reverse complement strand
GTCTGGTGGACATTTTTTATCCTTTTGAGACTATGGAAGTTGAAATTTGATCAAAATTGTCTGGGTGGATTTACTTTTGTGGTGGAGGATTATGCTGGTCTTTATGGAGGGTAGGTCTGAGAATATCCTGGAGAAATGGTTTAGTTATGGCAAATTTCTTCAACGTGTGAATGTCATTGAAGTATTTGATTTCTTTGTCATAAATGAAACTCAGTTTAGCTGGGTACAGGATCCTGGGTTGAAAGTTATTTTGTTTTAGGAGGTTAAAAGTCGATGACCATCCTCTTCTAGCTTGAAAGGTTTCAGCAGAGAAATCTGCAGTTATTCTAATATTCTTCCCCTTATAGGTGATGGTTTTCTTTTGTCTGGCTGCTTTCAGAATTTTCTCCTTCATATTAACTTTAGTGAAATTGATTATGATGTGTCTGGGGGATGTCTTATTTGGGTTGAGTCGTGCTAGAGTTCTGAAACTGTCTGCTATCTGAATTTTAGAATCTCTTGGCTTTTCTGGAAAGTTCTCCTACATAATCTCATGGAGAAGAGACTTTGTGACTTGTGAAGCCACTTCACGTTTTTGGGGATCCATATAAGATGACTGTTGTTTTTTTTTTTTAATTATCCCAGAGCTCTCTGAGAGAGAGATCTGTTTTTTGCCCTCCATTTCTCTTCCTCTTTGAGAGTTTGAGAGTGTTCGAAAGCTTTGTCTTCAATGCCAGAAATTCTTTTTTCTGCTTGCTCCATTCTGTTACTGAGGGATTCTACTGTGTTTCTCAGATCTTTGAGGGCTGCAACTTCTAGTCTCAATGTGTCAAAATCTTTGGTCATTTGGTCTTTGAATTCATTGAATTCTTGAGACATCTTTTATGTTACTGCTTGGAATTCTAATTCGATCTTATTTGCTATCCAGATTCTGAAATCGATTTCTGACATCTCAGCTATTTGTTTGTGCATGGCATCTTGTGCTGTTTCTGCCCCATTGATCCTTGGGGGTGTTGATCTACTCTGATAATTCATATTGCCAGAGTATTTCTGTTGATTTCGCCTCATGATTGTTTTTCACTGTTGCTTCTGGCTGTCTTCAGAGTTGGGGAGGTGTCTCTCCAAGATTAGATCCCAGTAGGATCACTCTATTGTTGCTGGATCTTTGTAGGGAGTGACCCTGTGTACTTCCTCTGGGGCTGCTGTAGTTAGGGAGTTCTGGTTGTGGAAGCAGCTCCAGAGTGTGACACACCCAGATCCAGCAGCAGGGCAGGAGGTGGTGCACACAGTTCTGGGAGTGCCTGGAGCCTAGTGACTTTGGCACAGAGAGCCCAAGGCTCCAGCAGTCTCTGGCCAGAAGAAGGGCTCTTTACAGAGGCAAGGAGGGTTCCAGAGGGCATGAGGCTACCAGAGTCCCTGGCCAGATGAGCAGGTCGATGTGGAGACTGTGAGGGTACAGGAGGGAGGATCCAGGGTTGCGCGGCTCCCGCAGTTCCTGGTCAGGGCATGCGGAGGCCTGGTGGGCATGGGTTGGGGGTCATGGTGCAGCTCCTATGGATGTCTAGGCAGTCTAAGCCCAGGAGTTTGAGTTTGCTATAAGCTGTGATGCTATGGCACTCTACCCCAGGCAATAGCCCGAGGCTCCAGTGTGCCAAAACCAGTCTCACTCTGCCCCTGAGGGTTAAGGCTGTGAGGCAGCTCAGTCCCCGCCTTTAGGCTGCTCAGTCACTAGCTCCCGCCTGATCCTTGCTCTGCGACCCTGAGGGCCGAGCTTGCCAGGGAAGTTCTCTCAGAATGGCTCCCGCAGCCCACAGCTGAACACTATTAGCTCTGTCTGGCTCAGCGGCTCAGTCTGGGGCCCTAGACAATGCCCAAAGTTCTCCGCACTCCTGCTCAAGCTTTCCCCAAGGCAGTTCAACTGAGTGCCAAGTCCAAAACCACCAAAACAGTTCACAGGAAAGGCCTTTCCAGTTTGCAGTCTCACTGCTGCTGTACTTACAGCTGCCAGTGGGATTAGGTTGATTGAACGCACGCAACCACTTGCCAGTTTTCCACTGTTTTTCTCCTCCTCTGGGGGTCCAAAAGTCCCTTGCTGACTCCTTGTATTCTCAAAGGGATGATTATAGGCAGATCCCATCATCCAGAGATGCCTGGAGTCTTATCTCCCCAGACTCACTGTGCCCAGCTGCAGGGAAGCTGTTACTCGGCCACCATCTTGCTCCACCTCCTGCCAAGTTTATAATAAGAGAATTGCTATTTACAAATGAGGAAAAGTAATGGATTGGGGACTAGGAGATGTCAGGTGATGAGGGTTGTGGAGATTTCGGAGCAGCCATTGTGGAGAGGAATCCCTGGGAGACCGTGAAGTGTTGCCTGGTGCGTGGTGAGGTGTGGCTTAGTGAGACCCACCATATATCCCCTACTCCAACTGGCTCAGGGATGTCAGAGGTCTGTCAGGACAAATGCTCCGAGAACACTGTGTCACCCCACAGCAGAGATGCACAGTTTCCCATCCTCCTATGTGATGTCCTGGGAGCCACCTGCCTTCTCTTTTTCTCATGCTTCTCCTATGGAACAAGGAGTCTCTTACTGCTGTGGTTTTATGCCCTCCAGACTCTGTCGTCACCCTACTCACCCCAGGAACTCCCTGTGACCTTTCTGCCAAAGGCCTTGTTTTTCGTATAGATATTGGCTGTAACCCAGCTATGTACAGCTTGGTTCAGCCATCACATACTTAAGAAATTAAGAAACTGTAGGTTCCATGTTTCTTCTCAGTGGGGAATGACAAATCAGTGCAATTTCAGAAAACTTATAATTTACCCAAATCTCACTTTATTTTGGGCAAGGATTTTATATAAAGTATTGATATGTTTATTCAGATTTGAAACCAACATTCCACATCATTTTTATGCTATTTCCCAAATAAAAACCATGTCCTTTGGAAATAAATGCTGACTACAAACTAATTATTTGTTATTTACTCATTGGTTGCACTCTTTGATATAAAAGCATATTAATCAGGAGTTAGCAGTTCCATGGTACACCAAAAACACAGTTCAAAATCATGTTTTACATGCAAGGACCTCAGATAGCTCTTTTTTTTTTTTTTGCTCTTTTCAGTTTATTTATTTATTTTTCCTCAGATAGCTCTTGACTGAACATTTCATGCACCTGAGTTGGGGATTCACTCTGACATTGAAAGTCTTTGGTTTTTAATAGGTTATCACTCTCCTGTCCCTTTGAAAGAATTTGAGAAATTTTCTTCTCCTTAATTATTTGACTAATACATTTTTTCCCATTTGCTTTAAGCAGCTGAGAATAATTTAATGATTTGGCTGACGTTAAGAACTGTATGCAATGTAGTATCCAGATGATCTGTTGGTATAAAAGAATAATCAGGACATCACGTGACAATGAGCAAAGAGGTGTGCAGGGTGACCCCCAGCTCTAAACAGTGGAAAGTTATTAAGGCATTTGGCACCTGAAATGCTTGGCAAGTATTTTCCTCCAGTTCATCACCAAAACAAATGGGAAAAGTAATTAGAAACAAAGCGAAGGCTTTGGCAGCGGGCTCACATCTTTTAAATTAGAGCTTTGAGAACACAATGGTGCTTTAATCCTGCAGCTATTGCAACTGTAACTGCGTTGGCTTGAAGGTTCAGTTAAGAAGAGAAGCTTCTTCTCTCTGGTTCCCTTTTCTGTTTATCTTGACCCATTTCAGGAGCTGATTCTTGCCTGGAATTCTGCTCTGAGCCCTTAGGCATTCCTTTATCCTCTGATTGCTTAGAAAAAAAAATGACAGAGTTATTATTGTTTTTCTCTTGTTTACATTAAACAAAGAATATTATATGGCCAAGGGATCTATGAACTGAGCTGGATAAGGTATAGTGATGAGACAAAATACGAAAATGACCCTGTCTCAATGGTTCTAACAAGTAATTGAGATATAAGGCATAGAGAAATTTGGTCAGAATGAATTACCCCCAAATGGTGATTTGGTATTTTTTTTTTTGAGACAGAGTTGTACTTTGTCACTCTCAGGAGAGTGCTGTGGCATCATAGCTCACAGCAACCTCAAACTCTTGGGCTCAAGCAATTCTCTTGCCTCAGCCTCCCAAGCAGCTGGGACTACAGGCACCTGCCACAATGCCTGGCTATTTTTTTAGAGATGGGGGTCTTGCTCTTGCTCAGGCTGGTCTCAAACCTGTGAACTCAGACAATCCACCAGCCTTGGCCTCCCAAAGTGCTAGGACTACAGGCGTGAGCCACCGCACCCAGGCTGGCTTGGTAGTTCTAAGCCAGGTAGGGGGAGCCTCGTTGGCTCTGGACAGATTCTGGAATGAGGAGTGTTAGAGAATAGGACAGGGAAAGCTGATGATTAAAGGCAATTTCACCATGAAATTTATAGGTTTTGGAGATTGGGGGTTATAATTTTTTCCATATTTAATCAGGAAATACCAGCAGATCAAAGACTCCAAATAAATATCTTTTTAAAAAAATCTCTGAGAACTCAAATAAGAACTTGTTATTTTAAAATGAACTAGTTAAATGAAATCAATATATAATCACCTACACACTCATATGAAAGGCAAAACATAACTGTAGTCCAGAATATACAAGGGAAGAGGAGAGAGGGGGGAGGGAAGGGGGGATATGGGAGGAGGGGGGCATTTGGGGGGACCTCACCTAATGTGCATGATGCAATGGTACATTTCAAAACTATTAAGAAATGAGTATAATTGTGATGGATGTGTTACTTAGTTCAATGTAAGAATTTCACATTGTATATCAAAGCAGTACCCTGAACCCCATAAATGCATTAATGTACAAAGTTATGATTTAATAAAAAATATTAAAAAACAATAAAATGGACTAGTTAAAACAATGAGACCAAAAAGCTGCTTTGAGTTTATGGACCTACATACAATTTCTTGCTTTTAATAATTTTTGACCATTTATTTTCAGAAATGCCTTTACAAAATATATTCAGAGCCTCTGAACGACATACGTTTTAGAGTGTTTTGTACATATCGAGAGCAGGATTTAAATCATTCCCTTTTTCCGTCTTACTGTTGGTGAGAAGGCACTCTAGTACATACTCTAAAAAGAGATGAAGATTGCACTGCAGTTTCGCCAGTCTGCTCAGTGACTCTCAGGCTGACTGGTGCCAAGACGGATTCAACGACCAAAGCTGAACAGCCCTGGGAGTTGGAATCCCTCTGCACTAGTTAACTGAAACGCAAAGGAAATAATGGAAAATTGGCTGTCTGGAATTGAGCATAAAGGGAGAACTCCTGAAATAATTGGATGCCTTGACTTTGGAAACAGAAACTTCTTACAGATTGCTTCCTTCAGACAACCTTCTCCGGGGTTTTGTTGTTCACTTAACATAAGTGACAGTTCCTGAATGGTAAGTTAGCAGCACACTGACGTGGGTTATATCAGGAACTTAGTTTGGTTAAAAGTCTTTCCTCTGAAATTCAAAGAGGTATTTGGCGTGGACATTGGAGCAGCCTGGGGAAGCCCCCCACCCCATGTGAGATTGGTGGGCCGCCCCCATACTACATAAGAGGTAACTAACTTGCCCAAGGGTAAGCAGAGAATGTTTCAAATCCAGATTTGTCTCATTCTAATGCTCCTTTGCACATATAAGGGATCATAGATTCTCTGCATTAAAAGGATTGAAAAAGTTAAATACATCTTCTGCTTGATTCTTGTTTATAACATACCACTTGGGTCATCATCGAGATAGTCATGGGCGCTGTTTTCATCTCAATGTCATTTGTTTCCTTGCACAACTTTGACTTAGAAACTTAAAATGTTTGTTAGGCTATAATCTGTCTTCTGCAGCTACTGCTCTTTCTTGTTTTGGGGGAGGAACCTGTAAACTCATTTTTTATTATAACAACATTGTTCCAATTTATAAAAGAGTTATTTGTTCATTGTAGAAACTTTGAACACTATAAGAATAAAAAATAAAACGAAAATCACCTGTATTTGAGCCCTATAGAGATCATCACTACTAGCATTTATGATAGAATATTTTCTTATAAGTATTTTCTGTGTGTGTTTGTAAACACATTCAGCTGTGAAAATGGATTAGAATGCTGGCTTTTTACCCTATTTTCAGAACTACATCTTGAACAGTTCCTCACATCATTAAATATTGAAGTGCCAGAATTTATTTGCCATTCTCTTTGTTGGTCATTGAGTTCACATAAACATACGTACATAAGACTTTGTACATTCACTCAAATATTTGAAGAGAGTGTATATGTAACCCACAAATCTTCTCTAAGTTAAATATCCCTCTTTCCCCCCAATTGTTTCTCCTTTGGTACAATTTCTCTGCCCTTCACCATCTAAATGTATTTCTTTTGTATTTAATCCTGTTTGCTTTTACATTTCACCCTCAACCAACATAATGATTTGGTTGTCATCTGAGCATTTCAGAGCAAATCAGGAATATATTTTCCCCCTAATTGATGAATATTCCTTTATAGTCTAATAATACAATGCCATATTTCTATAGTTTTTTCATTGACTAATACTGGCTAATACTAGTTTTACACTTAACCAATTATTTTTAGTTTGCAGAACTTTTCAGAGTACTTGATGCATACTCCTTGATAAGCAGTAATTAATAACAAAAACAAAGTCCCAAAGGTTACTTGTTTTCATTCTAGACTTACATAAGTTGCTATTTGTACTGGAAAGGACATTTATTCTTTTTACATTTAAAATGTATGCCATTATTCTCAGGGCCACTTAGACTATGATTCTGATAGGAAACACATGACCTTTCCTGAAAAGCTTTTCGGGGTACTTGTAACGTTGACATTTTCTCCTCTACTGCCTCCATTACATAGCAAGATTCTGCGCCAGGCAGAAACCAAGCCACAGGGTTCCAGCAGTCTTGTATACACCTCCCGTTTTAAAGTCAATCCATTCATCTGCAGTTGTTAACTAGCTTTTCACCATATTTCCACCGTGTCCTGGTGAGATAATTTACTTAAAGTCATTTCTACTATATTTTCTGCATCAGATAGATTCTTAAGACTCTTAAAGAATAATTTGGCTTACAAGAATTGATTCATTCTCACGAAGCCATGCTGATTCTTGGTAATTATGACCAATAACCTTGTTCAAATACATCATTTCAGGTTATTTTCAAAGATTCAAGTCAAATTCATTTCCTATTTAAGTAAGACTCTTGACAGACTTCAGTTAATATTTTCAAGTTATTTTTCTCTGTGTGTGAATAGTTTTTAGATAATTTCTATTGTGATCCCTTAGAATGCACCAATCTTTTCTTCTGCAATGGCTAAAATGCTGTTAATTCTATCCAGTCTACCACAGATTTTTCATCATAAATACTATAGTTTTCATCTCTAGAAATCTGACGTTAATGTCTTCATGCTGAGTTTTTGCTCTATAGAATAGGGATTGTTTGCACCTGCTGGTTCTGATGTCTCTATTAGCTCTGGGTGGTTTCTGTGGATTATTTTCCTCATCATCCTGAGGCAGGCTTCCCTGCCTCTTAGCACCCTGGGAGTCTTTAACTGGATGCCTGACTGTGTGGATTTTGCCTTCTTAGGTGCTGGGTACTTTTATGTTCCTGTGCATCTTTGCAAGGTGTTTTCTGGGATGCAGGTAAGTTATTTGGAAATGGTTAACCCTTTTGGCTCCACTCCTTGTCCATCCATCCTTCCAGGTGGTTCTTACTCAGGCTCTGGGTGGTTTCTTCACACATGTGCTTATCAGTGGTCTGCCGATATCTGAGGGAGCCCTGGGCCGATCTCTGAGGCTCTTTCTCTGTGTACCTCTCTCCTCTCTGATGTTCCACCCTGAGAACTCCAGCTGCTTTGGCCTCCCTGGAGTTCAGCTCCATCTCCCTAACTCAGGGATTCTGTTGGCTTTGCCTAGATTCTACTGGACCACCATCAGGCGACTTTCTCAAGACGATAAGCTGTGGTAATCACAAGGCTCACCTGGTTTGTTTCTTATCTCTCAGCAAGTACCGTCCTTCATTGCCACTGCTTCATGTATTTTGTCTGGTGTTTTCTTTTTATTTCAAGTGGGAAGGCAATTCTGGTTCTGTTCCTCTCACTCCATCGTGACCAGGGAAGAGCTACAATTTGGGTGTAAATCTCGTATCTGTCACATACCGGCTGGGGAATCTTGATTATTTATTATGTGTGTATTTACCTTTTGATTTATGCTAGTGATCTTTGTTTTTTATATGGAGTATTTAGTCCAATTACATTTATTGTAAATACTGATATATTCTGATTTATTTCTACCATTTTTTTCTGGTTTCTGTATTTCTTATTTCTTAAATTTTATTATTTTAAATCATCTTTCTTTCCAGAATTCTTTTACTGAGTGATTCGTTTTCTTTTATTTTCCTTCTGGTAGTTTAGAAGTTAATTTCATTTTAACATTTAATGGCTATACTAAAATTTTTAACATATATATTCTTAATCTGTAAGTTCTATAATTTATTTCAAATAATAGAATTGATGTTTGCACTTTATTCCCAAACAAGGACTTTACAAATTTTTAATTCACACAATCCATCTGAATATCTATTCCATATTATTGTGTATTTTAATTCTCTCTTTTTTTTAAAGCAATTACTTTTTTTAATTTATGCCATCTACATATTTAGATTCTCCCATACTATTTGTTAATTTCTTACTGTTTATTTCTTCTTACTAATGGATTTTAGCCTAGATCTGGGGGCAAAACTCTCAGCTTTTATTTCTCTACCTAGCACACTGACCTTCCTGTAAGGGCAGCCATGCTAAGCAACTGTAGATGGCTACATGTCAGCTCCCTGAGAAGAGAGTCCTGTCTGTGTTGTTCAGCACTGTTGGGAAGGTCACATTGCACCTGCCTCTCAGAACGTCTGTCTTGACCTTTCAGAGTAGATTTGCACACCCACCCAAGGCCTGCCTAATCCTTGATAGATTTTTATTTTTTATTTTTATGTATTTATTTATTTATTTTATTAAATCATAGCTGTGTGCATTAATGTGATCATGGGGCACCATACACTGGTTTAAAAATATGGAATGCTTCACGAATTTGCGTGTCATCCTTGCGCTGGGGCCATGCTAATCTTCTCTGTATCGTTCCAATTTTAGTATATGTGCTGCCGAAGTGAGCACGGGATTTTTATTTTTTTATATAATATGTTTATCCAGCTAGACTGCCCTACTTGCTCCTGCTGAAAGAAATGAAGTCTTTTCTGGCTCCTATTATGAGACTTGACCAAGAAAACAAAACAAGCCAAAAAAAAGTAAGCCAGGAAAACAAAACAAACTTGTTAAAATTCAAACTCAATACTTAGAAATAGGAGAGCTGTAGGAGCTTTCATATTCTTTCTTTACAGTGGGAACTTGAAATCATCTATTTGTTCTGAAATGTTTATGCCTGCTCCATGCAGATGAGACAGACAGGAGATGGAGAGAAAGGCTGTGTGCACCATTCCGGCAGTCAGGTGATGAAATCAGTGTCCCGAATGTCCAGGGTTGGACTGTGCTCATGCAAAGGCTGGGCCTGAAGGACTGAGATTCGGGGCAATCAGGGAAAGGAGAGGGAGAGGAAGACCTATAAGCAAGCAAGTGAGAGCTGGTTTGAGGTCTCCTGCCTGAGTGACAGGGGAGGGGGCTTAGTTTCCACTTTCCCTTAAGTTTGCCATAAATGTAAAATAGAGACAAAAATCTGCAGATGAAATGTAGTTACCTTATTTGAAAAGTGATGGTAATGGCAGGATATTTAATTCTTTCATATTTTAAAAGAAAACATAAACCTTTGTTTTTTAAATATAATTGGGTATAATGTGAAAGGTAACAGGAGCTTCCATTGCTTCTGGAAGCCCCCAAAGGGGAAAACTTCCAAGGTTGAATCATTTGAATCGTAGCTTCCAAATCCAAAGGAGGATGCTTCATGACATTTTTGTTTGGGGCATATAGATTTCAAGAACCTCACAGAACTGCCATTTTCCTCTCTGTGTGAATACATGTGTGTTTGTGCACCGATGGAAACATTCAATTGCAATCAAGTGAATCTGGTGGTCTCTTCAAAATAAGAATATCCAGTGAAATTTATACTCCTTAAAGTCAGTCACTCAAAGATTGATTTTTTTCCTGCGATCATAAATGATCTTTACAAAAGTTTTATTGTTTATTAATTGCACCCAATACATGGCTTTTAAAATTGTTTATTTGGGTGGGACCATAAATGATCTTTACAAAGATTTTATTGGTTATTCATTTTACCCAATATTTGGCTTTTAAAATCTTATTTTTCTTAGTCTTGTTTCACTTCAAAATTTTTTAAGATGCTTCAGTAGAAATATTCAGTAATGGTTATTCTTTATCCATGACAATAGAAATATGTTGGTAATAATTATTAAGCTAATACAAGTAACGATGATTCTATACCTAACTATTAGATTTACCAGGAGTGCCACTTAGTACACAGCTAGGTGCAGCTCATCTTTCCTCCAGCAGGAACACTTCTGTTCTCAGAGGTGAGAGAGGTTTGACAGTGCCGCACGATGGTTAACAGATCTCAATCTAAATCCGGTGCTCTTCCTGCAGCGTCACACTTTATCGAAAATGGGCAATTTAAACGTGACAAATAAGACACTGGCGGTACAGTCATAGTGTCTCGTAGACAATGATTGTCCCCTAAGATTGAAAGTGTTTTTAGTGTACCTTTTCTAGGTTGGGATATGTCTAGATACACACACACACTTTCCACTGTGTTCTGGTTGCCTACAGTACCCAGCGCAGTACCGTGCTGTGCGGAAGCCCAGCCTGGGTGTGCAGCGTGCCATACCCTGGGGGTTGGTGTACGCACACCCCATGATGTTAAAGCACAAGAAAATGGCCTCACGATGCATTTCTCAGGATATATCTCCATCATTAAGCGATGCGTAACTGTATATTCTTCATGTCATTCTTCTAATGGAAGCAAGAAATCTTCATAAAACTATTATCTCATTATTCACAAGTGAATTTACTGAATTAGATAAGATATGGAAAGGCATAGTATAGTCTATCGGTGTTCACGAAGGTATTTTTTATGTGTGTATGAAAAGTTACAATTTATAAATAGTTAAGAAATCCCACTCATTAGATTAGGGTGTATTTGGTGTGGATTCTGAGATGAGGGGGAGCCAGGCTAAATGGATTAGTTCTGTGCAGTGTGGCTGTTTTGCTTTTGACAGTCATTGCCTAATCTTTGGTTAATTAAGCCAGGGCTTTAGTCTACATTTTTGAGTGTGTGTGTGCCCAAATGTGTAGTAAGTTCCTGACAATCTGCAGCCACATGAAACCCTGAAGTTAGCTCTGCAGCCACATGAAACCCTGAAGTTAGCTCTGCAGAGTCTAACCAACCATCTGTTAATCAAGAGACGAAAGGATGCCATAGATTATAAATTGGCCAGGAAGTTAGAAATGTTTCCAAATCCTAAGTAAGCAATTATAATCATTCCATCATTCCACTCATACAAAAAGACAGCTGACTAGAAACTCCAAGGAGTTGTACAGAACTCTTCTCTTGCTCAATATAATGCGTTTCCTCTGAAAATGGGTCAGTGGAAAACAGAACAGTTTTTTTCTTCATACTTACGTAAATGATAATGTGCTCAGTCGGAAGATTGGAAGCTGGTCTTCCTTCTGATCCTGGTGAATTCTGTGAATTTTCTAGTCTACATTTCCTTATTTTTAAATTCTGCATTGGAATATATGCTAGGTAAAATTTCTGCAGCATAGTGCTGAAAGAATTGTTTTTGGTTAACCTGAGGAAGAAAATAAGTTGATATTTTTATATATTCATTCATTATCATTCATTAATTCATTAATTAACCCTTTTTCTTTATATTTTTTCTTTTTTTGTTTTTTTTTTTCCTATTTTTAGTAGAGTTGGAGTATCACTCTTGCTCAGACTGGTCTCAAACTCCTGAGCTCAAGCAATCCACCTGCCTCAGCTTCCCAGAGTGCTAATTTATTATATATAATTTATTTATATAAATTAATTTATTTATTAATTTATTTATATAATTAATTAATTTATATAATTTATTTATATAATTTCTGAGTGACTTCAGTGTGCAAGCTACTATGTTATATATTTTAATATTTCTTTTCTTCTTGGAAGAGCCCACATCCATCCATCCATCTATGCTTTTGTTTTTTCTTCCATCCATCCATCCACCATTTGTCAAGAAATGTTTATTGATTACTTACTGTATGCAAGAACATTTAACAATGCTTCTCAACCTTCCTAATGCTGCGATGTATTTTCATTGTTGCAAAGGGGTCACGACCCACAGGTTGAAAACTGCTGCTGTTTTAGAAGTTTATGGACTTTTGAATTGGGTAACATTTCTATAAAATCTGGAGCATTTTGATAGAAAAAAGGTAAAAACCTTTGTGTTGCATGTCATTAAAAGGAAGAAAGATTTTTTTAATTGAAGATATTGTTTAATGTGTTAATTGAATTTTTAACGAGATTGGTGATGATAATAATTCAGAATTTTGAATTACAGAATGTGAATTAAAGAATTACAGAATTGTGAATTACAGAAATGTAAACTGTAAATTTACATTTACAAAAATGTAAATAGGAGATGGAGGTTTTGTGTGATAGGAAGTATGCTTGTATCATCTAAACTGAAACAGAGAACCATCAGTCATGTTCTAGACCTTGTAGAAAGATGAGTTGAGTGAGACCTATTTTTAAGAAGGCTTTTCTGACTTGGTGCCTGTAGCTCAAGCGGCTAAGGTGCCAGCCACATACACCAGAGCTGGTGGATTCGAATCCAGCCCAGGCCTGCTAAACAATGACAACTACAACCAAAAAATAGCTGGGCGTTGTGGCAGGTGCCTGTAGTCCCAGCTACTTGGGAGGCCAAGACAAGAGAATCGCTTAAGCCCAGGAGTTGGAGGTTGCTATGAGCTGTGATGCCATGGCACTCTACCCAGGGCGACAGCTTGAGGCTCTGTCTCAAAAAAAAAAACAAAAAAAAAAAACCCACAATGAAATAAGCCTTGTGGGCAGCACCTGTGTCTCAGTGGGTAGGGCAACAGCCCTATATACCAAGGGTGGTGGGTTTGAACCTGGCCCTGGCCAAACTACAATGAAACATAGCCAGGCATTGTGGTGGGCACCTGTAGTCCCAGCTAATCAGGAGGCTGGAGTAAGAGAATCACCTAAGCCCAGGAGTTAGAGGTGCTGTGAGCTGTAACACCACAGCACTCTGCTTAGGGTGATAATGTGAGACTCTGTCTCTAAAAAAAAAAAAAAAAGAAAAATGAAAGAAAAGAAATAAGCCTTGTATTATAGTAAAAGCATGTGGAAGAGGAGGGATGATATTCACCAAAAATATTCAGTTGCTTTTTTTTCTCTATCAAATTGCTACAACGTTGGTAAGCTTCCAGAGGTCAGCACAGGAAACCCTCACCTGTGACGTCAGAAATGGAAAGTTCGGGGACTACTTCTGGCCCTCAGCTATGCTGCCAGGAAGCTGGATGTTGGCTGGTGTTTCATGAAAGACGACTTTCAGGTAGGTGGAAGCAGATTTGTGAAACTTATTTCTGACTCTTAAAACATTCTGGCACGGATGAGCAAATGCCTAGTATAACCCCTGCTAGAAGCTAATCCTAAGCGTGTCTCTAGGAATAGTTTGCAAAGAAATCAGCCCCTCTTTTCTCTGTGTTCTTAGCAAGTGGGGCTGAAGCTGTGCTCCCGACAGCTGCGCTGCGAGTGTCCCCGCTCTGGTGTCCCATTGGTTTCTCTGTCGCTGACTCATTCTACAATGGGGTGCAGTTGTAGACACTTAATACTCAGCGTTCATCGCTCTTTGGTTGAGAAGTTGTTACTGACCTCCCTGTGGGGATAAATTCTGGTACAAAAATGCTGTTACAGAAAATGAGCCACGAAAAACCAGGGTGGTGACAAGAGGGCAGCCACTTTTCTGTGAGTAATAAATACATTGTGTGCAGTTTTCACTGTGCATAGATTTAATAAGGCTAACATAGAGGGTAGGGAAAGAAGACCGAATTGGTTTTGGAAAAGGTGTGTTTTGTTGCAACCCCAAATGTGAGAGAATGGACCATCAGCTGGTAACTATGCACAGGACTTGTCCGGAGCCGGGTGCAGAAGGCCGGGCAGGTGCAGGGCTGCACAGGGTCAGGGCGCAGGACTTCTCTCAAGCCGGGTGCAGAAGGCCGGGCAGGGGCAGGGCTGTACAGGGTCAGGGTGCAGGACTTGTCCCGAGCTGGGTGCAGAAGGCCAGGCAGGGGCAGGGCTGCACAGGGTCAGGGAGACAGAGTGGCTCCTAAGATTCTGATTCTGTGTCTGGGCGAAGAGCAGGAAAACAGAAAGGAGACAAGGGAATGTTAGACTTTGGGGGAAGTTAGACCATCTTTGTACATCCATCCATTAGAGAAGTTAGACAGGTGGATTACTGGCGAGCAGGGAGGTGTAGGAATCACGGCGAAACCTGCCCTTTCCCCTTTGGTTGGTTCGCTGAAAGATCAACTCATAATTATGGTAGATTAATAAGAGGAAGGTTTATTTCCAAATATGTGCATGGAAGGAATCACAAGAATGATCACTCAAAATCTCAGTGATGGTCAGAGACTTTTAAAGATGCCTTTTAGAAGGAAGGGGGGGAGAGTGTGGAAAGTGTAGGTGCAGAAGCAGGTATTGGGGGGATGTGTGGAGACAGGTGGAAACAGATTCGTTTGTAGATTAACCTGAGAGACGAGTCTCCGGCTTCAAAAGACCTTAGGGCCAGGTCTATTAGAATGCAGTGAGGAAGTCAGCAGCCCCTTCTGACTCCAAATCAGCTCACTCGGGTTTAATACAGGAGAGGCCAGTGCTTTCTGATCATGAGTGGATTTTAATTCAAAATATCCTTTATACCAAGGAATCATATTTTGGAGTGAAATTTCCTTAGCTTCTCCAGAGGACATGATAAATATTTAAGAGAAAAGCAGAGATTTAGTACGTGTGTATGTCTCTATATACGGTGAGTTTATGGACAATTTTTGTGACACTGCATATCTAAATATATGTGTTAAATATATAGGTATCTCTCTCTCTCTCTGTATATATATAATTATTTCTCTTGCTGTCTCTCTTGACACATGTATACTTCTTGCCCTTATAAAACTTTCTGCTAACCTACTTTTATATAGTTGCATGGAAACCAAGACAGTGGATAACATTGCTTCAGGAGGTTGCAGGAGAAGAGGGCTCAAGGCAGAGCCTGAGGGACATTGATATTTCAGAAGAAGGCAAAAGAACATGGTCTGAAAAAGGAGTCTGCGACAGACTGCTTAACGAGAAAGGAGAAGGTGGGTTTAAGGAGGGAGAGAGCTGACGCTATCTAGTCCCACCACAGAGCACGATAGCAATGATTCCAAGTTCATGGAAGCCCTAGGCTGGGGCCGTGTGAGTGAAATGGTAGGAGGAATTTGCTTGCAGGGGGTTGAAGAAATGCACTAAAAATGTTAAAGGTAGATATTTATTTCTTTTAAAAATAAAATTGAGATCTATTTATTTTTCATTTATTGGGATTTATTTATTTATTTTCATTTATTCATTTATTTCATTTATTTATTATCATTGGGATCCAAATATTAGTATGAGAGAAAATAAACATGTTAAATAATTTACTAAAATGTGACAGAGAGAAATATCTTTTCCAAAAAGGACAGCTCATAGTTGGAAAGTCCAGACTGTTGCAAAATCCAATGTCTCTGCCAGCTTCCTTGCAGACTTACAGGGATGAAGTGGATGGTGTGTGTATGGAGATTAGATTCTCAGCTCCAGCCAGGGGGGTCCAAGACACAAGTCTCAGTGCTTGGCAGCTCCGTGTGACCCCCGTCCTGGAACGGCAGGTGGCAGTGACCAGCTTGGCTAGTCTTAAGCAAGAGTATACACTCTGTTAAATGGGTTTGTTTTTTTCCCCCCTAAAAATTGATTTTGAATTAGAAGGAAAGAACACTTTGATTTTCATAAGAGTATATTTTCACACTTATAAAACATTTAAGAAAGTTGAATATCACTTACTCATACTAATATAGGTGCCTTGTATGCAGCTGAACTTACTCCAAACTCTATACTTGATTTATCTTTCTAGTATTTCCTGTCTTGCCAGTTATGAGTCACAGGTGATTACTTTCACTGTTATTACTATTATTATTTTGGTTCAATGTTCTGTTGTGTCAGTATCTATGCTGGGGATACCAACTTTGTGCTGTGTATACAAAGACATTTAGATGTACCCCTGCTCCTCCGAGCTCCAGGCTTAGCTGTGTAGGGTGGGAGGCAGTGCCAAGGTGGCATTAGAGTATTATGACAGCGGCATCCGTCTTCATACTGGTAGAGGCAGAGGTCAGACCAGAGCGGCTTCCTCGGGTCACACAGCTTACAGGGACAGGACACAGCAGCTCATAGTTGTGATACCATCCTCATGGTCAAGTGGTGGCTTTAGTTACCTGAAAGGTGCCACTGCACACTCCTGTCCAGCTGACTTAACCTGAGACCAGTGACACCTCCATTAACTTGGCCACTGTCAGTTCATTTGTGGAAATTAATGGTTAGTCCTAACCAAGCTATCCCTGAGAGAGGAGGTGGTTGACATGGAACATTTACTGCCCCGCCTGAGAGAAGTGGAATTTGGTTTAGGATAATAAGGTAGAACTCAAGCTACCATGGAAATTAGGAAACATGTTTCCTTGCATAGTTTCAGGCCTCTGAAGGTGGCTGATGGTGGGTGAGCAGGTCCTGGTTTTCTCATGTTCACGTGAGGGCAGGCAGGGCGATCGGGCAGGGCTGATCACTGGAGGGCCAGCTCCACGGCCACTTGCTTTGCTTTGAGGGGAATGAGATGGGTCTTGGTTTCCACAGCCTGTTCACAGCAGATGTGTGAGCCCCTTCTTTCTAGCTCTGTCCACTCCCCAGCAGAGGGCAGACCAGTTAATCTGTAAGCAGACATCTTTATAAAATGTTCAAGTTTCCCAAGGTTATGAAAGTCGTATTGGTTGTCTAGAAAATACCAGAATGTTGGAGGAAAGTGCACTGTGCAGTCTGTGCACATCTGCAGGCCTTCTTTGCTACCTTCCAGGTTAACCTTCTCCCGGCGCGTGCCGTGCTCTGTGTGTTAGGACTCATACAGTACAGTCCCCCCTCAGCACACTCTGGGCAACGGTTCCAGGAATGCACAAAGGCCCTGAAATCCACGATGCTCACGTCCCTGAAAGTGGCCTGGTGTCTGCATATGGCCTACACACACCCCGGTACATTTAGGTTATCTCCAGGTTACTTACGGTAACTCATATGCTGTGACTGCTGTGCACATGGTCATAATCTGTGTTTTTATGGTATTTTTTAAATGATTTTTGGTTTTTGTTTTTCAAATAATTTTGATCTATGGTTGGTTGAATCTGTGGATGCAGAAACCTGCAAATGAGAAGGGCCAATTGTAGCTGATTTTCTGATTCCAGGGATTTTGTGAACAAGCACTTGAGCACAGCAAGCCTCAGGTCTCTGTGTTCTAATTTGTGAGCTTAAAAGGAAGTAAAAGGCATTTCTGGAAAATAGTGTGCATCTGGGCTGGGAATGTCACTAAGGAACAAAATGAGTCTAGATTGAAGAACTGTTATAAAGTTGTTCTAGCATCTTCTTTGAAGCCCTTATAGTAGTCTTATTTATGTACATAACTTTAGAATTGTTGGAGATAAGTAGTTAAACATCAAATATATATCAAAAAAGAAAAGAGGAGAAACAGTAACCCCTGCCCCTGCCCTGCACTAACCCTGGGCATGGTTCCCACAGGGTCTGCTCTCCCGTCTCTGCTCTCAGTGGCAGAGGGGGAGCTGCCCGTCAGGGGAAGGTGATCTGCCTGTGTGTATAAAGGGAGAGATTTTAAGGAACTGGGTTGCATGATCCTGGGGCTGGCAAACCTGATATCTGCACAGCAGTTGGAGGCTGGAGACCCAGGGAAGAGCAGATGTGGAAGCTGAGACCAAGGGTGGTGTAGGGCAGAATTTCCTCCACCTGCGGGGACCTCAGGCTTTTCCTCTCAAGGCTTCAACTGATTGGTGCGGCTCGCCACATCATGGCAGGGAATACGTTTTACTCAAACCTTCCTGGTTTAAATGTAAATCACGTAAGAAAAATACCCTCAGAGCAACATCTGGACTGAGGTTTTGCCATGAACTGAGCTCCATGGGTGCTAGCCAAGCTGGCACCTAAAATTAGCTCCCACAGCTGGTTAATACTGAGCCAGACAAGCTGTAAAGCTCAGCTCTGGCTGTGGCGTGTGAAAGGCAGGAGACAGGCTGGAGGTTGGAGAAATTCCAAGAGCATTCCTCAGCTAGAATGTGGTTGGGATTCAGGCAAGACGCGATGACTGTGTCCTCCAAACACCCCCTGTCTCAGGCTTAGAAATCTCCTTCCAATCCCTACCCTAGAGGCTCTTCAAACTGAAAAATCAAGAAAGGTTTTTTTTTTTTTATTTTTATTTACTTATTTATTTTTTTATTATAGATAAAAATATGCACCATAGATGTGGCCCAACCCATCACCCTCCCTCCACCCAAACCTCCCCCCTCCCTTCCCCTTCCTTGGTCCTTTCCTCATAGTCTTATGGTATAGTTGGGTTATAGC
>CAUYPK010141033.1:0-31351 GCA_963574355.1 Loris lydekkerianus | reverse complement strand
TCTTAGTTAATGGTGAAAGGTGTGGGTCTAGTTTCAATCTTCTACAGGTTGCCAACCAGTTTACCCAGCACCATTTGTTGAATAGGGAATCTTTTCCCCACTGAATGTTTTTAATTGGCTTGTCAAAGATCAAATAACGGTAACAGACTTTCTTAATGGTAGGACAAAGGAAACCATTTGTAGAAGAGCTCAACAGGCTTATGGTCTGTTTCCTACCCTGAAATTGTGGGAAAATTTTGTATGTAAGATGCATCTTTTGGGATGGGGGGGGTGACTTCAGATTCTTTAAGGGATCAGGAACTCAAAAATGTTAAGAACCACATCTCAGGCTCGGCACCCATAGCACAGTGGTTATGGTGACAGCCACATACACCGAGGCTGGTAGGTTCGAACCCTACTTGGGCCAGCTAACTAACAATGAAGACAACTGCAACGAAAAATAGCCAGGCATTGTGGCAGACACCTATAGTCCCAGCTACTTGGGAGGCCGAAACAAGAGAATCACTTAAGCCCAAGAGTTTGAGGTTGCTATGAGCCGTGAAGCCACGGCACTCTACCACGGGCTACATAGTAAGACTTTGTCTCAAAAAAAAAAAAAGAACCACATCTCAAAATGATACTAAGTGGGGTATATTTCTGAAGACTCTTAGAAAAAAAAAGTGCGCATTTTTTTGTCCCCTCTGGTGCACCTTTGGAATATGTCTGCAGATACTGGCCAGTGTTCCTCTTCCTACACACACACAACCCTTAATCCTACTCTTAAGCATTCAGGGAAGGAGAAACAGGTGAAAATTGAGGGCTACATCCTTGCAGTCACCACTCTTGGGGCACCTCCTCAAGGAGAACATTTATAGCCAGTCTTTTCTTGCCCAATGCCCTGTCATCATCTTTCCCCTTCTCTGTAAATTTACCCTTATCATATTTATGTATTTACCTATGTATTAGCACCACCTACTACTTGAGTATAGTTCCCATGAGGATAAGGACTTGGTGTATCTTGCTCATGGTTGAATCCTTAGCATTTGGCTCATAGATATGTGATCAACAAATAAAAAAAGACCCAAATTTCCCCCAAAATTTTCAATTCAGCTTACACAGAAACAGTATATAACAACTTGGGGTGTTCTAGGAACACCAGGCATCCTGCTTAACCAAGGTTGCCTGAATTCCGCTAAAGACTACATCAGAATTCACACCATGCATTTTCTTCCTGGAAATAGAAAGAGTAATAAGCTTGGAGTAATTTTAACAAGCTTGGAGTAATAAGCATGCAACATTCGGGCTTTTTACATCTGACTGCTGCCACCCTGGGGCCAACAGACCTGAGGGGTAGAAAGTAGATGTGCTTATGGAATCAAAATGTTAGGACAATAAAAGTCTAAATAATCTCAGATTTATTTTTTCAACCATTCAAAAAATATTTATTGAGCATTATTCGCACTAGGCACTGGAAACTGAACTATTAAAAAAAAAAAAAAACAGATAAATGCTTACATTTGTGATGCTTATGTGAGAATTTATGAGAACTTCCTCCCTCCCATCCCATTCTCTATAGCTCCTCAATAAATGATTTAATCAGATTTACCTAAAATGCTTTTATAATAAGGGAGCACATACACACATACCCACTCATATACACACAGTGTGGCAAATATCTCAGGGGCTACAGAAGTAGTTGTCATGCAAGCCAAATTCTGCCCTTTTCCCAGGGGACATTTATCAATGTCTGGAGACATTTTTGATGTCACACGTCAAGCACCATGTGCTGGCATCCAGTAAGCACAGGTCTGGGATGCTGCAAACATCCTATAATGGGCATGAAAGCTCCTCAGAATAATTATCTGGTCTAAAATTTCATGAGTGTCTAGGTTGAGAAGCCCTGGTCTACAGTCAAAGTCTAATAGTCAGAATCAAGCAGCAGCTATACATTCCCAGATTTCCCAGATTTAATAATACCCAGAATTAAAGAGGTATAGTAGACATTTAGAGTTTTCAGGTTGCTCAGAACTTTTTGAACACTCTTTCCACATCTGAAGAACATTCCACATTACTGAGGTAGAAACAAGAGCAGCCCTTTTCTATCCTCCTTCTCAACACTCAAATTCAGCCCCACCTTGCTCACTGAGAAGTGGGCAAGATATGAGAGCAGGTGCTGAGTAGAAACTATTTTTGTTGTTCCTTTTGTTTTTGTTGGGGGTGGTGCTAGAGATGGCACTGATGGCTAGCTTTCAGGAGCAGCAGAGGTGAGATTTCTGGCTAGCATCCTAAGTCCCTAACATGAGCTGTGGTCCTGTTTTCTGTGCCAGTCATGGGGTCTTTGCTGGTGCATGTCTGTGATGGTTTGAGTGTGATCCTTGTCCATGGAGCCTCCAGGTGTTGTTCTCTAGGTCCCTCAGAGACCCAAAACACAATGTAATAATTCATTTTTTTAATCTTTGTTTTTGTTTGTTGTTTGTTTATTTAGTTGAGGCAGGGTCTTTCTTGCTTTGTTGCCTGGGCTAGAGTACAGTGGCATCATCAATCACAGCTCAATGCAACCTCAAACTCCTGACATCCAGTAATCCTCCTATCTTAGCCTTTCAAGTAGCTGGAACTATAGGCACCCACACCCACACCCAGTTAATTTTTCTACTTTTTTTTTTTTTTTTTTTTTTTGTAGAGACAGGGTCTCACTATGTTGCTAAGGCTAGTCTTGAACTCCTGGCTTCAAGTGATCCTTCTGCCTCAGGCTCCCAGAGTGCCAAGATTATAGGCAGGAACCACTGCACCTGGCCCATAATCTAATATTCTTTAATGATTTCTTATTTTTCCTAAACCCACTAAACAGGTTCTCTTTTTCCTGTCATATAATAATGCACATAAAAATGTTCACAGTTGATTTGGGATCTGAGAGAGATTTACATTCACTTAGATCTCATTCACAGGCTCACACTAACTATCTTATTTTGAGATAAAAGACACTTGGATGCAAACATAGTAAAACACCCTAATGTGCATGGCCTAAAAAAAAAAAAAAAAAAAAAAAAAATATATATATATATATATATATATATATATATATATATATATATACCAAAAACATTTAACAACTTCATCAGCAGCAAAAGAAAAAATCTTGTTTGGAGCCCTATAAAGTAGTTAATGTCTTCATCCAACCAAGAGTTGTCCCTGTTGGACATACAGCCTATGTGCTTATGTCCCTACTTTATAAACACAAGAAATAGAAATCTTAAGCCACCCTTGCTCTTTTCATATTGAACTAAAAGTGAGAGAAAGAGCAAGAAAGAGTGAGCAGAAAAACAAAACTTCCATGAAGATTTTAAAGCTGGACTACCTTTGAGCTACATTGAAGGTTAGTTTAAGTGGCTCATAAGACCCAGTTTGCTGAGGATCTTCCCTACCACCAAAAAGGAGGAAAGACAGCTTATAGAAGATGCGTCACTTTCATCTTGTCTTTGCCACCTACGGGGAAGGCTAATTTATCTGCCTTTGCAGCTCACCAGTTCATCTTTTGTGGGAGAAAGAATTCTGGTTGCAGAATTCTTCTCATTGTCCACGCAAAAGTAGGAAAATCTCAAAAATGTTGTGGATCTGTACAGAGTAAGTGTCACGGCAAGAATCCAATTGCCCTGGCAATGAAGTCTCAAATCTCAGTCATACTCAAAGTCATAGCAATCACTTATCTCATGCCTCGTACAAGCCAGATATTTTCCTTATATTATCTCTAATCTCCAGAGTAATTCTTTGAAGAGGATAATGTCTATAGTTAAGGAAACTGGGATTCTAAGAGAATGTATGATTTGTCCAAGGTCCCACAGCAATAGCTTAGCAGAGTCTGGAATCAAAGCCTACTGTCTGTCTGTTCTATAATGATTCATCTATTTCCCCTCTAATCCCATCATGCAAACCTTCCTCCCTACTCACTGTGTAAGTGAATGACAACACCACCGTTTCAGTGAAATGAAACAACCATTCACTACCTCTCTATCATTCTAGCAGCAACAACAATGCTCTGAAAATAGTGGAAGATCAGTAAGGGCTTGTCATAGGAGATCCAGTTTCTTGTCCTGGCCCTGCCACCAAACAGGCCATCAAATCAATGTGCCTTTTGTGTATGTTCTCTTTCCTTTCTTAATCACTAATTTCCTCATGTATAAAACAAGGCTGTCAGACTGAAAGCCTTGAAGTTTCCTTTCAAACAGTTCATTGTCAGATACAATTCTTTTTAACCGATGTTGGTATGTTCCCCAAACACGTATGGGGGTAAATACAAATCAACTTTACATAACTGTTTTAGCCATTGTGCAATATATAAAAACTTCCTCCTACTTAGCAACTGATATAAATCGTCTGTCTATAGACAACTGCTTATCATCACCTTGGCCTAATCATAAGCTGACAGCAGGAAGTTAAGAGAGCCAGGAAAAGGTAATTGTGTTTAATTGCATTTGTCTTTTTCCCAAGTGTTTATTCTTCCCTTCTTTCATATTCATAAGGGGATTACCCATCCCTACTCATTGACATGCACCTACAGCGCTTCTGCTCAAATTGGAGGAGTGTATCTTCCTGTCCCCTTGACAATGGGTTGATCACAAGTCTTCTTGCTTTGGCCAATAGAAGGTGAGCAGTCACAATGATGTGTGCATGTCTGAACAGAAGCCGTGATGCGACTGCCTGGTGTACATCTATCCCACATATTGTTTTCTCTGACATGAAACTGGCGTGTTCTGAACAGAGGTTGATCTTTCAGCTTTGATCCAGTATTGAGAAGGACCCTGAGGCAAAACTACAGCTTCCCTGAAGTTGACGTGCACAGTTGACATGTAACGTGAATGGGAAATAAACCTTTTAGATTATAAGCCACTGAAATTTGGAAGTTGTTTGTTATTGCAGCATAACAGAAGCAAAGGCTGGCTGAGGAAGGAGTTATGTTTCAGTTACAGTCAATTCTCATTGTTCTCAGTAGTTAGGTTTTATGAAGTTTCCAAGGGCACTGAATTAGTGAATAGTGAACCATTTTTCCTAAGTGAAATACCGGGTTAGGTTCCTGTGAGATTCTAGTCAAAACATTTTCCTCAATCAGGCAATACATAACCTTGTTTTATGTGTGTTTCTATGTAAAGGCGCCTTATTTAATATATGCTGGTGACTCATTAACATTGAACTCACGGCCAACAGTCCTGTAACTCATGCCTGAATAAAGTTTATGTAAGACATGTATTTTCTCTGTGGCACATCATGGCCTTCATGCACTTAGGAAAATGAGGCAGCATTTCAGCACTATGCTGAAACGGAGCCATTTTAAACAGACAATTTACCAACAAAAACCATAAAAATATGGGAAATGTGTAACAGTAAAGAGACCGAAAAGCACACTTTTTTATAATGTTAGAGATGGGACAAGATGGCAGAGTCTCGCCTTGCTCGACTTCAGGTAGGAACGTGTGTATTTTGCCAGTCTAGGCATGGCCAAAGCACCAGGAGTATTTATTGGATTACAAGTACATTTTAGCAAAGAGGAGCATTCATAAAGATGGAATCCATGAAGAATTAGATTTGCTATTCTCTAGTGTGCTACGTGATTTAATATTCACAGCAATCCCACAGGTAAGTATTTTTATCACCATCACAGAGGAAATTAAAAATGAGATTCTGAAGGTGAAATAATTTGTCCAAATCCATAAATAATTAGTGGGCAGGATATAAAGTCATTGCTTTTTCAGATGTACCATATTGCCTCCTAGAAGGAAAGCCTGTTCGTGGCACCAGCTCCCAACTTCCCTGCCTGGTTTCCAAGGCTCTGCCTAATCTCATTCATTGCTCATGACCTTTCCCGCCCTCCAGACCTCCAGTCTTCACCAATAGCTTTCCTTTTAGTGAAGAGATTCTCTCCTCTTATTGTGCTCCACCTCAGCTTTTTGGTTTGTTTCCACATCCAATAAGATCTTCCAGAAGGCATCTGGTCTGTATTCTTAAAACTAGTTAGGAACTTGGAGAATATTTGGGACAAACTTGTTGTTTTCAGCTTACATGGAGAGGTCAGCAATTTACCCAATGCTAGTGAGAGTCAGTCACAGCTTAAGCACCACTCAAAGGTGCCTGCAAACCATTTCAAAGGCTTTTTAGAAAGGAGACAGAGTTGATGACTTTGTCTGTGGGTCAAGCACCCTACTGCTCTAAAAGAATCCAACTAGCCACTGAAGAATAGTAGCACAGAACTTCTGGTCTTTGAACTTACATAGCATCACTCATCCTTGAAGCTCAAGGCTCCTTCCAGACCTTGTCTCATTTCTCCTCCCAAAACGCCAGCAGAGAACTGTTGCAAGTATTGTACCATTTTGCTGATAGAAAAATTAAACCTCAAAGGCAGTAAAGTATTATCTCAGAACCAGACAAATTGAGAACTTTATTCTGCAGAACCAGAGTCAAAGCCCACAAATATAATAGTACCAAGACTTGCCCTTTTAATCTTATTCTAAGTCACCTAAGGTGCAATTGTTAGAAGAGAGAAATTGAAGCAAGGAGGACGATTAGCATTTGTCAAAAATTTGCTATGTGTAACGTGTCTTATATAAAATATATCATCAGTTATTGTCCTCTGAAATAGAAATTGTTATCTTCATTTACCGGGAAACTGAGGCTAAGGAAGGTTCAGTAAGAAAGTACTCGAAGAGAGAAACAGCAGAGAAAGGATTCAATCACAGATCTCCATGACCTCAGACCAGGCCCCATTTATAGAGATGCAGAAAGTGTTTAGTATTTGCCGAGGACTTTACTAGGCCTTGTGGACATACAGTAATGAAGACAAATGCGTAGAAAAAAATTACTATGCATCAGGTACCAGGGACCCAAGGACAACCAGGACACTCCAGGACAACCAGGACACCCCGTCCTGGAGGCTATAGTCTATTTGAAGAAAGAAGGAAGCATAAGAATTCAGAAACCAGGCTCTTACACAGTCCACTGCTTTTACTGAACACCTTCTATGTGCAGACACTATGTGCTATGCCAGGGATTCAACCAAGAACAGAAACCCAGTTCTTCTTTCACGTAGCTCACATGCCTGGTTATCAACATTATCCAAAGGACAATGCATATGCAACCCTTTAGGGCTGTCACAGGAGCAAAGGGAAAACATTGACTGCTGCTTTATCTTAAAATCCGTGCAAATTTAACATCCCATTCTATTCTGTGTTGACGTTCACTTTAACATTACTATAAAGGTTCATTTTAACATGACTATATATTTCCTTATAATTCAACACTTAAATTACTTACCTTTTTATATCAATTTTTCAGGAACAGTTGAGACTTCAGGATGCTGTGCATGTTGACTCTGAAATAGCTCCTAACACACCCAAATTAGACCATCTCATGCCTAAATCATCTAAAAAAAGCCCCTGGATCCTAGCCACAGTCTAATTCCATCAAGACTACATAGATTTGATGCCTTTAGTGTCTACTGTGTGCTACTAAGCATGGTGTCAAATGCTAGAAACAAAATAAAAACTAAAAATGGTACAGCAGAGAAGACAACCTCAAACTATTTCTATCTAATGAAGATGGCGCTATGGCCAAACCAGCCATGGGGGACCAAAGAGAGAAAAAGAGGGGCTGCCCAACCCAGATTAACAAGCTCCAGATTCCTTTCATATTTGCACATTAGAAGCACACAATAGCCAGGTACAGTGGCTCATACCTGTAATCCTCACACTTTGGGAGGCCAAGGAGAGAGGATCCTTTGAGCTCAGGAGTTCGAGACCAGCCTGAACAAGAGTGAGGCCCCATCTCTACTAAAAATAGAAAAACTATCCAGGCATTTTGTGGCAGGCACCTGCTTCCAGCTACTTGAGTGGCTGAGGCAAGAGGATTGCGTGAGCCCAAGAGTTGGGGTTGCTATGAGCTAGGATGCCATAGTAGTCTACCCAAGGTAACACAGCAAGACCCTGCCCATAAATATACATTTGTGTATAAATATATATATATATATATGTATAAATCACACAATAAATGTTTGTGGCTGATAGTCACATTGATTTTGCCTTAATCTTGCAAAATATTCGTTCCTTGCAAGGCACATAATTACAGCCAGCCTTGCAACTCCAAGCAAGGGCACGGACTGGAGGGCTGCTCTCTGCAGCCAGCATCTGGTTCTCTGCAAGTTGGCTGGGTCAGCCCTTCAGACTTCTTCCCTGCCCCACACCCTGGACATGCCCCTTGACAGCACCTACAGGAGTGCTCCCCCTCTCACTCCCCCCCCCCCCAAGCAAAGAATGTTACTCACATTGAGACCTGTGAATTTCTCTGCTCTTGGCTTCTCCAGGAGTTAATCCTATTACTTTCTGGTTGAACTGACAGCTGCCAAAGGATTTCCTCATGGTTCTGGGAAGTGGACCCACTGGCTAATATTTCTGTATGCACTGCTACCACCTGAGAAATTTAAAAATGAATCATTGCATTCTATCTACATCCAGATCCTTTACTTTTTCCCTCCTGGTTATGGACTGGCCCAGAAACTGCAATCTGCCTGCACTTTCTACTGTAGGTATATTCAGATTCAATTAATATTTACTGAGATCTTACTACGTGCCTCTTATTTGTACAAGTATTATTTAATTGTATCCCCTTGATAGTCTTGGGATATAGATAACTATTGCCATTTTACAGGTGGATTCCCTGAGGCTTAAGGAAAATAAGCTGTTAGCCCCGGTGCTACAGTGGTGGACTGTCTTTCTATGACAAGTCTTCAAATTTCAGCTCTCAGGTTCATCCCTCTCAAAGATGCTGCCCAAACTTTTGCATGACCTGGGAAAGTAGATTGATGGGGAGAGAGAAGAAATTAGAGATAGACAGAGATAGAGAAAGATACATAAATCTTTCTTCATTACAAGGGCCATCCCCAAAATAACTGAATCCAAATCTCTAGATGTTCATAGGCAATTAGCTCAGGTGTTTCTGCAACTGGAATTTTTGTTGTTGTTGTTGTTGTTTTGCAGTTTTTGGCCGGGGCTGGGCTTGAACCCACCACCTCCAGTATATGGGACCGGCACCCTACTCCTTGAGCCACAGGTGCTGCTCTGCAACTGTAATTTATGAGCCACTGCAGGACCCCACATGCACTTAAACAAACTCTTTTGATGGACACAGAATGGGCAGTGATCTGAGTGCAGAGAGAGGGTGTCTTTGTCTAAAATTCCCTCTTGCCTGCTAACCATGAGCATTCTTTTTTATTTTTATCTTTTTTTATTAAATCATATACAGATAGATCATGAATACATTTATGCATATGTGGAACATAATGTGTTGATTTTTTTATACAAACTGACGTGGTTATATCAAACCAATCAACATAGCTTTTACTTGATTATTGTGTTGACATTTATGTTCTACACTTGACAGATTTGACTTGTTGCTTTGCAATATAAGAGTAGCCCACATAACAAAATCCCGAAACTACAGATGTTGGCATGGATATGGAGAAAAGGGAACACTTTTCCACTGCTGGTAGGAATGCAAACTAATATGTTCCTTTTGGAAAGAAGTTTGGAGAACACTCAGGGATCTAAAAGTTGACCTGCCATTGGATCCTGCAATTCCTCTACTAGGAGTATATCCAAAAGATGAATAGCCATGAGCATTCTTTGCAAAGACAGGTATCACAAGCTTCTAGAACACACGTTACCTGACACTGATGACTTAGTTTATTAAGCAAATATTCATTTGTTGCCTTGTATGCCAGACACTATGCTGGTTGATGGGACTGCTAAAGGAAAATGTTCAGTGCTGCCTACTGTAAAAATAATAGTAATAAAAATAATCAGACTGTGATTGGGGAAGCATCAGTAGGAATGTAAAAGGTGCTGTAGAAGAGAAAGAAGGGGAGCTGTTCTTAGAAAAAAAATTGGCAAAAGGGGGCATTTCTGTCGGGGTTCTTTATAACGCTTTAGATCAGGGCATGGGAAAATTTGGGAGTGAAAAAAATTCAAGCAAGATCAGAAACTTTGCAGGTTCATTAGTTGGGTAGAAGGGACTCCACAAGGCTGTGATAAATCAGGATTTGTTTGTTTTATTTTTACACATGGAATTCTGAGGAATTTGCTGTTTTCCCCCCAGCCTTCTCCATCAAAGTTGTTTTCAATCTCAAATCAGCCGTGGTTGGACTGGTTGACTTGTCCTCAGACATTATGAAGTTTTCCCACTACTGAAGCATAGACCTGCCACCAGTAAAGCCACCACGTATTCCCAGAGGGCCAGTGTGAATTCCTGCAGAGGAGAAGGGCTAGGGTTAGCACCTTACTGGAATGGACCATCAGTCCTTCTGCCAGGTATGATTATAGCCCCAGCAATTGCGAAGGAAAAGTTTGTCACTTCCTCAGTCTCAGGCTCCCTCTTTCACCATTCAGGAGTCACTGCCCCTCTCCATCCTCCAGCAAGTGGCTGGCGCATTCTCCTTGACCCTGAGAGAATGTGAGAAGAACCCTGCATCCAGAGACCTCCTGGTCATTTGCATCTGGCTCTGATGACCCCCTACTTCCCCAGAGAGCCTGCCCTGCCCCTCCTTGTCATTATTTCTCTGAGAGGGCCTGCTCAATCCCCTCCAACCCACCTGCTACGAAGGGGCCACCTGCTGCTCCCTAAACTGTGAATTTGGCCATGCCTCTTCCTATCTACCACTTTCCATCTGCTTCCCTTGCCTGGTGCATGATGTTGGCTTCAAGAACAAATCACATTCAAATCATGAGCCACCCATGCCTCTCCCATCGAGCTACTGTGAAAATTTGTGCTTGTTTTTAAATGTTCCTACTTTTTTCTCCTGGGGTTCCCAAGTTACATATCTTCTCGACAATGATACAAAAAACTTCATTTCTGAACACCAGAATGAGTCTCAGGTGCTTTATATGGTACAAAATAAGCACACCTCGTTTTCCCTTTATTGTAATTTCACAAATGCTGCTTCCTTTTTCACAATTTAGAGGTGTGTAGTGATACAGCATTGAGCAAGGCTACTGAACCTGTTTTTCCAACAGCATGCCCTCAAGTCATTTATCTCTGTGTCACATTTTGGTAATTATCACGTAATTTCAAATTTTCATTATTATTATATCCATTATGGGAATCTGTGATCAGTAATTTTTACTGTTACTATTGTATTGTTTGGGGGCACCATGAACTATGCCCATATACAGATCAGACAATTAAATTCGCAAACTCATCCTAGAAAAATTACTACATATCTCCTTGCTGAATATCCCTATGGTCACGTTTGAGGTCTTCCCCTGGGGAAGCTATGCACTGATGCCAGTGCCTACTCCATCCTACAAAGCAATTTTGGAACTGTTTTTCTGAATTGGCCATCAGAGCTGTCATCCTACGGAGGTCTGACAATGAGGTTCTCAAACTCATCCTAGATAAAGTGTTACATACCTCATTGCTGAAAATCACAACAGTCACCTTTGAACTAACCCCCTGGGCATCTGGTGTCCCTAGTGATATTCAGCAATAAGGTGTGTAGCCCTTTTTTTTTTTTTTATTGTTGGAGATTCACTGAGGGTAACAGAACCAGGTTACATTGATTGCTTTTGTTAGATAAGGACCCTGTTATAATTACAGAACTTCTTTGGCCAACCTCCAAAAACTACAAACTTAACTGATGAATGTTGAATATGTGGTCGGCTGCTCTGCCCTCAGCCTATCTCCATCTTCCTCCCACTGTTTGGGCCACAGAGATTCAGCCACATAGTGTACTCATACCTACAATGGTCTTAAAGAGTTCACGTAAAAGAAAAAGTTTATGTCTTTCACTGTAAATCAAAAAACTAGAAATGAGTAAGCTGCGTGAGAAAATGTGGAAGATTGAGATAGGCTGAAAACTCACCCTCTTTGACAGTTAGATGAGTTCTGAATACAAAGGAAAAATTTTTTAATTTTAAATCAAAAGTGCTACTCCAGTGAATACCCAAACGATAAAAAAGCAAAACAGCATTATTACCGATATAGAGATTTTAATGGTCTAGATAAAAAATCAAACCAGCCACAACATTTACTTAAGCCATAGCCTAATCTACTCCTAAATCTTTTTAATTCTAAGAAGGATGAGAAAGATGAAGAAGCTGCAGAAGAAAAGTTTGACGCTAGTAGAGATTTGTTCGTGAACCTAAAGAAGTCATCTCCATAATACAGATTTGCAATGTGATACAGGAAGTGCGGACACAGATGCTGCAGCAAGTTTCCAGAAGATGTAGCTAAGGTCACTGATGAGGTGGCTACACTAAACAACAGATTTTTAATGCAGATACAACACCCTTCTTTTAGAGGACCATGCCATCTAGGACTTTTGTAGCTAGAGAAGAATAGTCAATGCCTGCCTTCAAAACTTCAAAGGACAGGCTGACTCCAATATGGACTGATGCAACTGGTGATTTCAAGTTGGAGTCAGCACTCACTTACCATGCCCAAAATCCTAGGGATCTTAAGAATTACGCTAAATCTACTCTAGAAATTAAACAATGAAACCTGCATGGCAGCACATCCTTTTTCATACATATTTTTCAATTTCAGAATATTAGGAGGGTACAAATGTTTTTGCTTTTGTATGGTTAGAGTCAAAGTTCTAAGTGTGCCTTTCACCCAGAAAGTGAAAATTTACCCCTTGCCTCCTTCCTCCAGCCCCCTCCCACTTGCTTGAGTTCTGATGAGTGTTATAGAAACAGCACATCTATTTACAGCATGGTTTACTAATTATTTTAAGCTCATCCATGACACTTGCTGCTTGGATAAAAGTGATTTTATGCAAAATGTTACTGTTCATTGACAATATACCTAGTCACCCAAGACCTCTGATGGAGACTTACAAGGACAGTGATGCCGTTATTATGTCAGCTAACACATCTACAGGGTGTCCCAAAGGTTACCCAGAAAGTTATCATATTACTTCAATAACCCAAGATGTTTTATTACTTAATACATATGTGCATTTTCTATCTTAGTGATCACAAACCTGGGTCCTGATCAACAATTTTACAATTTTTAAAGATTCCCTGAACAGACCTCTGCATAATTAGGATTATTATGTGAGGACATTTTTGCTTATCTATGGTGGTGGATATCACAAAAATTATGCAGACCTTTTTTTTTTTTCTCCTCTTCAGCTTTCATTAGTGTTTGTGTATCTAATGTGTGGCCCAAGACAACTCTTTCTCCACTGTGGCCCAGAGAAACCAAAAGGTTTGACACCCCCAAAGTAATCTCAACTTTCAAATACTATGATTTAAGACATACATTAATATTTCATAAGGCCCTAGCTGCTGATCGGTCAGCAACCATTCACATCAAGGCATGACTTTCCAATTACAAAAACAGGAGGACTCATCCAGGCTCAAATGATCATTAGCATTTTTTAGCAAGAGGGTATTTTAAATTATATTTTTATACATAATGCTATTTTCACACTTAACAGACTGTGGTGTAAACATAATTTTTATATGCACTGGGAAACAAAAACAACGTGTGTGACTTGCATTATTATAATATTTGACTTACCACAGTGGTCTGGAACCAAATCCACAATATCTCAACTTATACCTGTATACACGTTTTTATAACTTCCCACATACAATTTGAAAAAACGAAATACTGAGGCAGAAACAGGTTGAATACCTGTCTTAAAGTTGGACAACTGGTAAATGATAGAACTAGTGTTTGAACTTGGCCGTTGTCCAGTCATGTATTAATCCATTTGTTTATTCATTGAACAAACATTTATGGCATGCCTATGAGGCACCATTTCCAAACTTCGACATTTTGTGGTTATCATTCATTTGGCAAAGATAAGCAAGTCTATTTTCAGTGGAAATGAAACCAGACAAAAGAGAGAAACCAGAAGGGATTACAGAATAATTGACTCAAATCTAAGGAAGGAGGGGAGGGAGGGAAGACCAGTTTCAGTTTCAGTGAGATCTCAGAAAGGAGAAAAGTTGTGAGGAAGTAACTTCCCTCCTCCAGGGCTCCACGTTAAATACATTCCCTGAACTTAGGAACGAGTGCTGAGACTTGTTTTATTGGTATTTACAAAAGTAGGTTTTAAAGGATCAGCGATTTGCAGATTCCACCTGGATGTGTCACACACATCTCTCATTCATCACATCTAAGCAAGTGGAGAAAGCAGAGGCATAGACTTTGAAAGCCTAGATATTTTGAAAGGGGTGATTTGGATTTCAGTGATTTTTTTTTTCCAGAGCTAAGGCAGCAGCAGTTTTCTGGACAATGCTTTCTCTCTCTCCCATCTTCCAGGCCTAGTTAGGTGTTTGTCAATTAATCCTTGCAGGCTGTGCTCAATCAGATTTATTGCTTTACAAAGATCACCTGCATTTAGAATTGACTACCTTTTTATTTACTTTTTGTGATTAATTTAAAATTTCAAAATATTAATTAAAGGGTACAAGCATTTTTGTTCAGTATAATGCTGAAGTCAGTGCTTTGGGCAAGCCCATCACGAGAATAGTGTTCATTGTAACAAGTAAAATTTTATCCCATGCCCACCCTTCTGTTCTCCCCTTTCTTGGTTTCTTGTGTCCTCTGTATTATTTTGTCCCATGTGTACCCATTTCTCAGCTTCACTTATTAGTAAGAATTATCCCATGCCCACCCTTCTGTTCTCCCCCTTTCTTGGTTTCTTGTGTCCTCTATATTATTTTGTGCCCATGTGTACCCATTTCTCAGCTTCCACTTATTAGTAAGAACACATGTTTGGTTTTCCATTCCTGAAATATTTCACTTAGCAAATGCCATTATTTTGTTCCTTTTTTATGGCCCAGTAGTACTCCATGGAAATCCCTATTTTTTTTTTTTTTCTTTTCAGTTTTTGGCCAGGGCCAGGTTTGAACCTACCACCTCTGGTGCCCTACTCCTTTCAGCCACAGGTGCCACCCTGGAATTCCCTTTTTAACAATAAGTCCTCATCCATAGGCAGCCAAATCTGGAAAGACAGAGGCTGCATTGCTCATTCCTCACCTGCTCCAGTGCCCAGCCTGGCACCTAGTGGGATGCTAAGTGGAGCTTGTGAGAAACAAGGGAGGAAGGAGGAGAGAGAAAAAAAGGGAAAGAAACAGAAACAGGATGTCTGTTTCATATATTAAAGGTGGTATTAATGGAATACATTTAAATCAAGAATTCTGAGCTCAAGTTCCAGTCCTGACCTTGCTGGGCTGATCACTCAAACTCTCAGAGCCTCAGGGTCTTATTCTGAGAAAGGGAAATGAAGACGTCCAGTTCGTCAGATCATTTGGAGTTAAGCTAACATGTCATGCAGTATTTTGTGAATGTGCCCTACTGCTTAAAACAAAACGTCGTGGTGGTCTCGTGTGAAAGGAAATGCTTTTCCAGACTTCAAAAAAATTCTGCTAAAAGTTGAAATTTCCATCAGGATGTTTCTGGCTTCCTTTTCAAGACATTTCAGTAGTTGACCAGTAAATATATTCCTTGCAAGATTTGATATTTAAATAATAGATCCTGGGACATGGAGAGAAAAGATTCCAACCTACCATTGTCAACAGCAATAATGTTGTCAGCTTGACAGTGACAGAATTGCATCACTTCTGCCAACATTTATTGGGCATTTCTTGAGGGTGGGGTAATATTTAAACATACTGAGAAAAAAACAGGCAGCAAAGGTAATGAAGATTCACCTCATCCCAGAAAAACCTGCAGTCCACTTTGCTTCCCTAAGCTTCTGCTTCTCCGCTTATGAAACAAGGGCTTGGATGAGGTGTCTCAAAGACACTCTCTACCATTACCTTTTGCATTTCTTATCATTCTCATTCCAGGGTCCAAAGGGTAATTATGATTACTTTTTTCTGGATGACTCTTCTGAGAAAAAGCTGCATGCAATTCTAGCTAGCCAAGCCACCAAACCTGAACATAATAGCAAAACATCTATTTGTGTCCCAGGAATCCCAAATTGATGTCACCCCAAAACAATGACATCTATAAAATTTACAAATCACTCTCTAATACATTCATTTGCTTGATTCTCACCAAAATCCTGCAAGGTAGTATATTAGTCCCATATTTAAAAAGAGATAATTGAGTTTTAATAGGGCTAAATGTTTTACCCAAATCACAAGAAAGGAATTAGCAGGGCCAGAATATGAAACCAGATTTTCTCTTCCTAAATAGAATTTTTTAACCCCTCTTCCATGCAAGACCTTGTACAACAAAGTGATTGAGAAGCCCAGGCTCAGGGAAGATGAATTGAACTAAAAGCCAATACAACCTTTCCTAAATTCCACAGTTCCCTCTCAGGCACTAAAGAGCCTTTGAATGGGTTAAGTCCCTGGCTCAGTCCCAACAGACATTAAATTCACCTGTGGTTGCTCTGAAATAAATCAGTGTCCCTTTCTGCTGTGGCTGTTGTCTGGAAATAATGCAAATGCAATGGGTCTGCACTGACTTTGTACTTCCCTGGAAGGATACACATAATAAATTGTCCCTTAATACTGTTAAAGAGACATTTTCCTCTTACTCAGGAGCTTTTGAGGTTGCACTGAGCTACTCACCCAGCAAGGAGGAGGACATGTGTCTTGTCAGTGAGGCCAGCTATTCATGTGGCCTTTCCTTGCTCCTGGGCTCACCGCATTGCTAAGTTCAAGGATGCATTTCCAGGCCTTCATGTCCAGTCACAGGACTCACTGGTACACCTAGGCTGGTTTCATCATTTGTGATTTGAATTTATCTTCTTCATCTATGTGTTTATTCATTCAGATGCTTAGAAGCTGAGGGAAACTGGTGCTCCTGGTCTGTGCCATTCATCATTGGGAAGAATGCCAAGCTGTTTCCGCAGAGGACAGAAGGCATTGGTCTCCCCTGCAGGAAGCCACTGCTGCTCCTTAATTGTTTGCTAGAGGAAGAATCAAGGGTAAAATTTAAAGTAAGTGGCTGGCCAAGTTGCACTAATTCATCAAAGCATGTTTCGAGTCAGTAGTCAGAGCATGCGGCAGCCCCTGGCGCCACCACCTTCCATGAGAGTGGAAAAGCCAGCAGACCTCTGAGCAGATGAAATCATTAGGAGGCTTCAGCAGTGCTTGAAATGCAAAGAGAGGGGAGGCGGGGATTTCTATGTGTGCTCCCTCTGCCACATGGGAAACATCAGTTGTCTGTGACCTAGTTATCTGAGAAAGGGAGCAGGAAAAAGAACCCACAAAACTGTTGGCTTCATGGGAACCCCATTCTCTAGGGCACCCTGGCTGTTGAGAAAACAATTACCATCTCCTCATTGGATTCTATTCATTTTGCTTAGAGATTTTTGGTGGCAATAAAGATAAATCCATTTAAGGTAGCCTAAGAAAATGGGGCTTTTCGGGGATAGACTATGAACAGGAAATAAAACTGGAGTTCACAAGAAAGTAGAAGTGAAAACTGGAAAGCTTTTAGAAAATCTGTTGCATCTCGCCTCCCCCCCACAACACCCTCCTGCTCTCCCATTATCTCTCTTATTACATGCCCCTTTGTCTGTCCAATGCTTTATTCTCCTTCTTCTCTATGTAGATCACTCCTCTTGCTTTTAAAGCATGCAGCCAATTGTTTATTCAGTAAATATTTATTGAATCCCACCATGTGGCTGACACTGGTCAAGATGCCAGGGATACAGCAATGAACAAAAGAGACAAACTCCCTGCCCTTGTGGAATGTGCATTGTAGTGAGGCAGCTGGACAGTAAACAAGATAAATAAGGAAAGGCTATAGTGTGTTAGAGAATAGCGAATGCTTAGGAGAAAAAAAATCAAGGAAAGGAAGTGAAATGTTGGGAAGGGGTGGTGGAAATCTTGAATAGGACAATTACAGAAGACCCCACTGAGAAGGTCATTTCTGAGTAAAACCTGAAGGAAGGACGGGAACTAGCCTTGCAGTTGGCTACAGGGGAGCATGCTGGACAGAGCCAGTAGCAGGTGCAAAGAGCCTGCAATGGTTCAAGAAGCAGCAGGGAGGACAATGGGGTGGGAGACCAGTGAGGGGGACTAGTTAGAGGTGAAGTCATAGATCCCAGGGGAACAGATCAGAAAGGGCTTTGAAGGTCATAATGAGGATTTGGGCTTTTACTCTGAGTGAGATGGGAAGATGCCAAAAGGCCACCTTGAGCTGAATTTCCACACGCCCCCCACCAATTCAGTAATGGTCATAAGGCTAAAGTATTACAAAGTCAAATTCTCTTAGTCATCAAAAGAGGGAATTCAAGAGTCCACGGCTCATGCCCCTTCTGCTTCCAGAGTCATCCTGGGTTCTCAAGACTGACCCAAATATCAGCCCAGCTGCCTAGTTCACCTGTCCAAATATTTGTGGAACAGTGGAGGTTTCAAAAAGCAACTTGGTCTCTGGCATAAATGCCCTGTGTACATTTGAGTCTCACAGAATCATTGTGAGCAAGTTAGTTGACAAATGCTAGTTAGGATCTTAGGGCACAGAAATCCCTTTAGAAATGCTGATCCTCAGAAAGATTTTCCCACAAAGATAAAAATAGAATGTGTATTCTCTCACAATCCCCTTTTCCTAGGAGTTCTTCAGAGTGGCAGAAGGACCCACAAGCGTTGTCATGAGTAATTCTGAGAAGTTGCCAGCCATGTTACTATTAATAGATACCATATGAAGTTGAACATGTTTTTGAATAAATTAGAATAAATTAAACATTAACCCAAAATACTATTCTCACTCCCTAGGTTTCCAAGCAGCTCTTCTGTATGGGAAAAAAAGGTGACACTAAGGCTGGAATACCAGAGCCTTACCGAACCCTAAGTATGCCCTATACATGAACCTCCTCCCTTTTGTGACTCTTGAAGGAAAACAGTGTGACAGCCACCCCAAAGGGTACAGGAAGGTATTTATCTTAAAAATAACTGTTATTTCTTTTCCACACACCTTCCAAAAAGACAGACATGTTCTAGAACTTTCTTCTCCCCAGTTCCAAGAGCACTGAACTCATGGTAATACCAAACAATGATCATTTCCTGAGGACAATCTCAGAATGGTTGATGGTCATTCTTATAATTACACACAAGGAAGTTACCATCTGAAGTTCAGCCATAGTTCTTCAAACGAAGGAGGAAATGAGTAAATATATATTTACATAGCTCTCATGAATATGCATTTTGTAAATGCACAAATATGTACAATTACTTGATAGACTGTTTTGGTTCCTATCATTTGAATATTTAATACAACTGTAAATGTTTAATTCATATTTACCAGGTTGATTGAACAGTTTCAAAATTATCCCCCATCTTTCTGGAAACAAGATTGAATGTTTCTAGCATATTTATGCACTTGAGTTTGGCCAGCAGAATCCACGTGAACTGGTTACATGATAATTTTCCTAGCACCGTGAACAAAGCTGCTGGTGGAATCAGCTTGCTGGCTATGGACCAGGGGCAGCACTGTTTAAGTCCCACAGAGCCCCTAATGATCTGGCCTCGTTGTTGCCTTTCTGCACCTGCTTCTACTCTGCCCCTCACCACTAAGCCAGAAACAACTCATGTCCACTTCAGGTACTCTACCCCTAGCTGTTCCTTGTGTCCAGAATGTTCTTCCCATAAGCATCAAGACTTTGCTCATCTGTCAGCTTTTCAATGAGGTCTATCTTAACCACTGTACTTGTGGTCACCACAACTACCACAATTCTGATGCCCTTACATTTCCTTTTACTTTTTCCCCTAGCACTTACCTCTCACATACAATGTGATTTATTAAGTGACAACACTGATACTTTATGGGCTATGTCTCTACTAACTAGACTACAAATGTCACAAAAGCAGGGATCTGTTGTTTTGTTTACTGAAATACCCAACATCCTAGAACAGACATGGCACTTAAAAAGTGATTAGAAAATATAGCAAGAAGAGAGGGAAAGGAGGAGGAAACAAGGGAAGGAAAGGAGGGAGGAAGGAAGGAAGGAAGGAAGGAAGGAAGGTCGGTCGAAAGACTTGGGTGTAAACCCAGTGTGCAAATGAGGAAAGACCAGAGCAGGAAGATTGCCCCTGAGCATAGGTGAAGCCCACCTGGCCAACTCTCTGCAGAGCTTAGAGGACAGATTTTGGTAGTAAGTACTGGTATGGGAAGGTTTTGTTATCATATTATGTGCATGCAAAATGAGGGTGTTAGAATCCCTTTCAGAGAGTGATCTGAAAGTTAAATAAGATAAAGTAAGTGGGAAAAAATACCTACACAGTAATATGGAGGAGGAAGTAAGAAGGAAGTAAAAGGCTTCTCATTAGTAAGGGGATGGTATGTTCAGGGTGATGCTTACCCAGAAATTATTCACATTCAGCCAAACGCCAGGAGAGGGTCTAAAACATGGCCTGTCACTTCAAAGACAAAATACCTCCGAGTGCAACTACTACATCAAACATATTTTGTAGTAAAAATAGTAGAAAAAGATACATCTCCTTGGGTAAAGCATTGCACATGCCCTACAATAGCAAATAAGAAAAAGTACTACTGCAACCACAGAAAAAGTAGACGAGGACAGTGGATCCTGATACGTGTATTCTGAGCAGTTTGTGACAGATGAAATCTGCTTTGCAAGCGAGTGAGAATCAACCTAGGATTTCAACACAGGCCAAAATGAAGAGACCATTTAAATATGGGAGAGAGTGGGACACACAACTGAATGGGACAAGATGACAATGTGAAAATAAAAGCAAGGCAGAGGACAAACAATAAAAATGAAAAGGAAGGGAGCTACTCTACAACCAGGATGGATCTGCTTCCCTAATTCACCTGTCTGTGGATGTCATCAATATTCTGGTGAATAAAACTAGGGGTAATTACCAGAATCACACTCTAGCTATAAATGAATGGTGTTCATACCTTGTTATATGCGTGTGAATGTTTAAGGGGATGTTTGGTGAACTGTAAATAGCGTGGGTTCTATTCTGCTCAGCTAATCCTATATGCCGTAATTACAAAGTCTCAAATAAATACAAACCCTTCAATTACCAGGAAGAGATTTCTGAACCAATTGGAAACCATCTGAGAGTAGCAATCAAAATCCTGCTGCCCACAAGGGTGTTGGGGAAGAAGTACTTTCAAACCCTGGTGGCATTATAAATCTGCTAAAAGAAACTATGCTTCTGGAAAGGAATTTTGCAATTATTTCTCAAAGCCTATAAACATTTTTCCCTGTCCTCTTCTCCGTACACCTGTGTAGTACAAGGTCTGGGACTGTAGTCTACAGAAACAATACAAAGACCCTCGGGAAACAATATTACTTGCTCACAAGTATTTATGACCACACTATTTTTGATGGCGAAAAATAAAACACAACATTTATATTCAATTGTTGTGGGAATAATTGAAGGCATTTGTTGCTTCCTCTTCCTTTTCATCAAACTGGGTGTGTGGAGGTATAATTTACATAGAGTTTTATACATTTGGAAAGTGTAAATTTTGAAAAATGTATGCAGTCATGTCACTACTGCCATTAACATACATAGCACTTGCATCGCCTCCAGATTTTCGTCACACAATCTTCTACCCCCAGGAGCACCCTGATATACTAGTTCTTTCCTTGTGGTTTTGCACTTCCCAGTTCATTATCCCAATGGAATCATACTGTATACAAACTTTTGTGTATGCCTTCTGTCCTTAAGCATAATGCATTTGAAATTCATCCAAGGTGTTGCTGGGTACTATCCCATTGCATGAATGTATCAAAATTTGTTTATTCACTACTCATTTTATTTTTTTTTCCATTTGTTAATCTGCAATAATTACAGATTGCAGTCCATAATTATTAATTATATAACGTACAGATTCGAAAGATAGCATTGAGAAGTCTCAGATACCCTTCACCCAGTTCCTCCTTCATACCTCGTGGTTATACCTTATGTAACTAACCGAGGAATTGACCGAGGTGCGATGCCTCTGTGTGTGTGTGTGTGTGTGTGTGTGTGTGCACGCGTGCATGTGTAGTTCTATGTCACATTTCTCTAAGTACCTCTGCAAGACACAAAGCTTTTACATTCCCACAAAGATCTTTATGCAACCCCTTCATAGTCACACACACACACACACACACACACACACTCACTCACCCCTTTGCTTTCTTTTCCTCTCTCTCAACAATACTGTCATTGTTTTAAGCATTTCCTGCTTGGACATACTTTGATAACCACATCAGACAGTGTTAACTTTTTCTTCATCCATCCAACATAACATAGAAGTCTCAAGAGGAGAGTTTTTGTCTTCTTATTGGTCCTTCTTCCTTCTTGAGGTCTTGAGATTCTCTTGTCATTCACTTTCTCTTCAGGAGGATTCTCTTGGAGAACTTCCTTTGACCCTGGCTGGCAATGTGTTCTCTTAGCTTTCTTGAACCTGAGACTATTTTTATTTCAGCTTTATCCTAAAAGTATATTATCTCTGAATATAGACAAATTTTGGAAGGGTCATAGCACTTAAAATATATTATGCAACTTTTTTCTGGCCTCTATACTTCTGACAAGAAGTATATTGTCATTTGTATTGTTTTTCCTCTATGAATAAAATGCAGTTTCTCTTATGGATTTCAAGATTTTTTTTTATTCTTATATTTAGTTTCCAGATGTTTGACTATAGTGTATTTTGGCAATATAGGGTATTTTGTACCACTGTGCTATGGATGTCCTTGGGTTTGTCATATCAGAGGTTTAGCCAGTGTCTTGAATCTGTAGGGATGTGTCTTTTGTCAAATTGGAAGAATCTAGGCATTACTTCTTCAAATAATTTTCAGTTGCATTCTCTTTCTCCTCCTTTTGTGGGACTTTTAACATTAACTTTTCTCAAAGCCTGCAAACATGTTTTATTTTCGTATTAGCCCCACAGTTCTCTGAGGCTCTGTTAATTTTTTTACATGATCTTTTTTCATTTTTTCTGTTGTTCAGATTGGAAAATTTCTATTGTTTTATGTTTAGTTTCACTGATTTTTCTTATTGTCTTTCCATTCTGCTACTGAGACCATTCAATGTGCTCATAATTTTTCACCGAAGTGTTTTTATGACTGCTTTAAAATTCTTCCCAGACAATTCTAATACCTTTATCACCTAGGTCAGTGTTTTTCAGCCATTTTTAATTTATGGCATACTTGAGCCTATAGTTAAACTTCTGCACCACAGTTAAATTACGTTGATCAAAAGAAAAATATAGATACCTACTGTGCTTTGAATTTCTTTCAAAAATAATTTAATTAATGATCTTTAAAAATGTTCACGGAACATCTAAGATTCTCTTGCAGCACAATGGTTGAAAATAACTAATCTAGGTATTAGAGTCCCTTAATTATATTTTTTCATTCAAAAGTTCCCTGGTTTCTTATATTAAGATAACTAATTTTTTCACTGACTCCTGAGCATTTCGATTATCAGATTCTGGATCTCCTTTAAATCTGATTTAATAGACTTCCTCTGATCCCAAGCCAGAGAGAGGGTAGAGTGGTACGACCTCGTTACTTGCAGGTACAGGTGGAAGTTCAGATACACCACGCAGCTGCTGTTGACGCTTAGAAAGGGGAGAGGTTCCTCCTTATTGCTGGGTGGGAGTTGGACTTCCCCACCACCCCGGAACTCTACCGTTGCTATTTTGGTTGGTAGCAGGGAGGATTATAGAAGAAATGGTCTCCCACTGACTAGCATGGATGAAATTCTTGCCTTATCTTTTCAGAGACCATTCACCTGGGAGTGTTTGGGCACCTCCTTACAGGGTGGAAGGCAAAGCTCCCCAGGCATCCTGAACAGATAAGGTGGAATAGAGATATCGTGTTTTCTGTGGGGCTTAGCAATCAATGTCTACACGTTTTCTTTCCTGCTAAACGGTTCTTTCCTGATGCTCTGGCTGGAGGGAGCAGCTCCTCTTGGAAATTTTTTGCCTGTACTCATTGACATTTTCAGGTTGTAAGTTTCTCCAGTAGCCAGTCTGGAATAAAAGTCACCCAAAAAAAAAAAAAATTCAGGAAACCCACTGCAATGTCATTCACAGAGTCCTAATGTCCCAAGATGGCTGTTTTCTTTCTTCACCTTTTGGTGTCTTCCCATGTTTATTTTACATGTAATATCCAGAGTTTTTAAGCTCTATTTATCCATAGATATAGGGACAAGTATCTATCCATTTCATTTTAAAAGATGTTTCTAAGACTTTTTGGAACACAAAGGGGAAAAAAGTCATAACATAAGTAAAGAAGTATGGTATTGAATTTTCTGCATAGCATGGTTACTATTATATATGTATTTTTTTTTTTTAATGACAAGTGTTCAAGAACAAAAGGCTAAAAGGAAAAATATAAAAAATGTTAGTTGGTACTGAGATAGTCAAGCAGAATGAGGGCTAAAGGATTCCCAGTGTTCTGTATGATAGCAAAGTTACATTAAACATATAAACGAGAATAATAGAAGTATCTAGTCACACAGACAAATAAAGCTCTTAAAAATAGAACCTGCAGAAAGCTACATTCCAGGATGGCTATGCTACACCTTCATAAAATCACATCTTAAACTTCACAGCTTATCAAGTATATAAAAGAGAGGTATTGCTTTACGTTGAACAAATCTAGCAAATATTTGAATGAGGCCAATACAGTCAGTATGAAAAACGCACATGCAAGAAGTAGAGAAAGGAGAGATGTTTTCTACTGAAGCACATGTTCTCTAGCACGAACTGATAATAAAGAAACTGACACCAACATTTGGCTCAAAAATAATCAATTACAAATATGCTTAACACGTAAGCATTCTCTCAGACAGAACCACGAAGCGTGCTTTGCTTTGTTCCTAACAGCTCTTTAGAAAGCACCAGATGCAGTTCAAGCTAAAATAACATAGCGAGGTACGAGTTAATTACATAGTTACCAGCAAAATCACACACGTTTTTTGCAGTAATAATGTGGTAAATAAATAAACCCTCACTGCATGAGAAATGGTGGCAATTATTAAAAGCACACGTTCACACCGTCATATTGCTTACTGCTAACTGTGCAATTAACCAGTGGCAGTATGCAAAATGGGTATTTGTGCTTCCCTGAGCATTGGGTGTGATGTGGGATGCATGTGAAAACCATGTATGTAGAGTTTCAAGTATGAGCCTCAGTGCATGAATGTCATTTTGGTAAAATTTCCAGTCTTCAAACATCCCCAGCATAAGACTTCTGCTTTTAAATAATAGCAACAACAGTAATCTACAGTGTTTGAACCAATTGTCTAGCACACAATTAATGCTGAATAAACTATCTGTTAAATGAATTCATAAAAGGAAATAAAAGTTTTTTGTGATGTGAATAAACCCCAAGGAACAAATAACACTGCACAATCTTATGGTTTTGTGTTGGTGTTTCCAAAAAGAGCTTTGACTTTGAAACCAAAATTTCTTAATCCAAACACCAGATCTACCAATAACAAATCAAAAACTCTCAAACCCATGACTTCGTCTTTGAATTTCTGTTTTCTCAATCATAAGGTAAAGAGGTTTATTACATGGCTCAAATGTGCAATGCATGTGGAAATACGTCTACATCACAGGCACTACACATACATGAGACATTCTCACTAAGGCACTACTGTGTCACCAACAGCAGACCCAGATCTGTTGTCAGTGAAGTTCATTTAATCTATAGACCTCTTCTTGGCAGTGAGAGAGAGGGGGTCAGAGGCAGTCAGCACAATCATTTGGGGGGCGACAGAGGATCCTGAGAGGAATTCAATCTGACCTTCAGAGGAAATAACCTACAAACAAATTTTTAACCCTGTGGCTCAAATCCAGACTCAAACTATGGTGAGAAGTTTCTAAAAGCATAAAAGCAGTGGATTTTCTTGTGAAGCTTCGTACCTCTCTGAGATATACATCAGCTTAAATAATTTATTTTTCTCATTTCAACAGACTCATTTGAGGAGAACAATACACTTTCCAATAATAAAGGTAGAGGAAGAATAAACACTTGAGCAAATTTATTGCCTACAAATCAAAAGTATCTATCTCTCACCAAAGTTCTGCTTTGTACCATCAAAAATAACACACTGATCCTTAGGTTAATTGCATTGAGGGAAAAGATGTCATGGTGTAGAAGAGCTTTTGCAAGCTACAAAGTACTCAACACCTAGAATTTTCTTATTTACTACAATTCATCAACACAATAGAGCCCTTTCACTCAACATGAATGGGTTCAAATGTTGGCTGTTACATTGCAAACTGTTTAAAATGAGCTAACCATATTCTATTTTAGTTGAAAATAGGTAAATGCTCATGTAGTCACAAATCTTTTAAGATTCAGGTTTTCCCTTTGATTATAGGCTTAGTGGTTCAAGTTCAAATCCTGTTTTCTTATGTGAAATTTCTGCATTATGCATTGTCTAGAAGTCCTGATCTTTCATTGCAGTGGAGTGATAACTTAAAACCCTTGGGAAGAAATCTAAGTAAAATCTGATTCAGATTCCTTCAAACTTTTTCCCAGTCTTTTATAGTTACATTACTCACACCTAATCCAACATGGATTTTGTTAGCAAGATTGTCTTTATCAAGTCTTTCTGGAGCATTTAGCTTAAATTTCATAGACCTGCTCTTTTTTGCACTTACATTTCATTATTTTATATATAAATTAAGTGATATAACTGCAAGAAACAGTACAGCTGATATAAATTTATGTACAAATAAAACCAAAGTACAGAATAAATACTAGGTTTTTGCTTTGTCTTCTTTGACAAACACAAAAAAGAAAAAAAAAAAAAAAAGGAGAGAATACTGTTGCTCCATCTTCTTTTTTTCAGACATGGAGGTCTCACTCAGTCACTCAGGCTGGAGTACTGTGGTACAATCATAGCTCATTGCAGCCTTAAACTTCTGGGCTCAACTGATCCTCCTCCCAGTTCAGCCTCCTGACTGTCAGGGAACATGCATGAGCCACTCCACCTAGCTAGAAGAGAACGTGTCTTTTATCACAATAAACTGAACTGAAACCTTCTCTGAATTTCTACTACCTTCTGCAAAAATGTTTGCTATCTGCTCATTAACATTATCATTATCTCTCCTGCAAGGTGCATAACTTTACCATGTTTATCTGAGAGCTATGTAATATGACTTTGAATCAAAATTATTTACTGGTTAAAATAAGACACACTTTCTGTTGATAGCTGGGCTTTTTGTAAATAAACTTTTTTTATACTTTAGAATAGTTTCAAAGTTATAAAAAATTCACAAAAATAGTACAGAGTTTCCATATATCCCATAGCAAGTTTCCCTTATTACAGTTTCTGACTGTTCGGTGTAATGTTACAGAATTGTATTTGGAACAAAATAATCTCCATTCTAGAGAAGTCATCAAGAATGCACAACCTTCCTTTTGCAATGTCATAACGCCTTTTATTCTTCACAGCCATTCCGTGACTATACCTACCAAAGGAGTGAACACTTTTTTTTTTTTTTTTTTTTTTTTTTGGTAGAGACAGAATCTCACTTTATCACCCACAGTAGAGTGCTGTGGCATCACACAGCTCACAGCAACCTCCAACTCCTGGGCTTAGGTGATTCTCTTGCCTCAGCCTCCCAAGTAGCTGGGACTACAGACATCCGCCACAACGCCTGGCTATTTTTTGGTTGCAGTTTAGCTGGGGCTGGGTTTGAACCCACCACCCTCATTATATGGGGCCGGCTCCCTACCCACTGAACCACAGGCACCGCCTAGAGTGGACACATTTATTGTGTCAATTACCTAGCACCCCTTCTTTCAAATGGAATAGAATAACCTGATTTCCAGTTTGGAGAACCACCCCAACTCCACTCATTTCTTGGCATTCAGGTGTGTTGATTCTGGGGTTGGACATGGAGCTCCAACCTTCACTCTGGCCACAGTAAGCATGGACTGACTGGAGGAAATTATTTCACCTTGTGGGAGCAGCCTATCTGAGAATGATGTCAAAGAGAGATGCAATGAGAAAGAGGGGAAGAGAGAGAAAGATTAGTCTAATGAAACACTTCCCATTAGCCTATCCCAGTTTTCACCTGCTGACCTGATAGGATCACTAAGGGAGCCCCCTTTCATCTTTAAAAGTAGTGGATGATGCAGCCCTTCCATGTATGATGTCAGCTGCACTCCCAGTTACCTGAACCCATAAAACTAACATCAGAGGAAGGTGGGCCTAAAGTTGTTTGACAAGTAAAGGCAGTCACTAGCTACCTCTGCTCCTCACCACAAGTCTGTGGCTGCCATCACCAAATATTGTTGTTTGACCACTTGACGCTCATCCATGCTTGACCCGCACAGGCACAGCTGGAGATTTTCCTTAGAAGAGGCAGGTGCAAACATGGAAGGAAGAGGGAGACGATGCGCTGCAGGAACTAAAGGGAGATTGAGAGGATGTCAGGCAGAGAGAGACGGTAGGAGGAGGGGAAGCCATCAGACAGGAAGGTAAACAGGGGCCGTGTCACACGGCTCTGTAGGGGCTTGTGCTTTATTTGAAGGGCGATGAGAAACCGGAAAAGCTCCAAGCCAGAAAGAGGTGCAAGGCCACATGTTCATTTTGGAAGGATCTCTCTACCTACTTAGGGAGAGTTGGAGGCAGATCTGAAAGAGGGAAACTGACCGGGAAGCAATGGCAATGGCTTGAGTTGGGGCCATGGTGATGGCAATAGGAAGGAGTGGACAGGTTGGAGATGAGTCCAGGTCAAGCTTGGAGTGCTATTAATAGAACTTCCTGCAGGAACCTGGTCCCTTTTCCCTACACAGAACAAACCACGAGGGCCTAGAATACAACCCTGAAGGAATAAATATTTTTTCAATTAATGAACCTCAACAGTTTGGTAGTTGAATAGAATCAGAGAATCAAGACATCTCCAAATTCTCTACCCAAGAAATGTTGTCTTGGTTCCCAGGTTTTATGCAGTCATAAAGGATGTAACCCAGCATTATACATTTCAGTATGGAAGCCTCAATTTCCTGGAGCGAAAGCTGAAATCCAATCTCTAAGATTTTCAAGTACTTTGAAAGTACTTCTGGGGGTAAGCATTCATATTCTCCTGTCCTTCGAACAATAGACTATCAGTAAAGTATTTTTTGGTTCCGTTGGTATCAGAGAGCACTATTGACTTTCCTCCTCTTTTATGACACTATAAAACATGTTGTACCGAAATAAAAGTTTACTTTGCAACTAAGAATTCTGAGGCAAGGCTTCCTGCTGACTCCTCAGAACCTTGGACAAGTAAGTGGCTGCTTTCATGGATGGAGGTATTTTTAAAAACCAATTAACTACCCTTTCCAGAGGATTGTTTGGATCATAATTAGCTTTGTGTATGTTTGTGTGTACACTAGAAAAGAGAAAGTATACACATGTATACATGAATAGCTAGGTTTCTGCTAAATTAAAAATTTGCCCAAGTCAGAGTCTGTGTTGATATGATCTGTTTCCATTCTGCTCACTTCTGCTCAGAGCAATTGCTGACCATAAAGCCTTCATGTTTTCTGATTCCAAAGAGGTTAGAGAATTTTTGTTCTTTCGATGGGTAAGGAACTCTTGCCAATTTCTCCTGTGCCTTCAGAGAGAAGACAGATGATAAAAAATGTCCCTAACAGACATTTGGCCAAAGAACTTTAACTGATACTTTGACTTTGTGGTTCTAAGTGGTTTTTAGTTCACTTAAACTAAAAGCAGAACATTTGAATTGTGATGCCATGATATTGTGAAGGAGGAGGGGCCTTTGTGCTCAGGTCTCATGAATAAAAGTTGGGCTCTGGATTCACTTCCAGGCTTCAGTTCTCTTGGGGTCACTTCCTGGATATATGTCCTGGGACAAGATGACCTGTAAACTGGGAACAGAAAATGTCGAGGGTAATGATAACATCACCTTCACTGGATTGTACTGAAGATTTCATGAGATAGTGGCATAGTCTACCTGTGAATGTAAAGAACTAGAGAAATGTATGTTGCTATTGCTACCCAGGCAGCCTCTTTTCTTCCAAAAAGGCAGACACCCAGCAGGAGGAAAGGTCTCACCCAGGGCAGCAGCCAGGGTCCTGGCTCTGGGGTGTGGGCCCCTTCACATCTACACAGGATCTGCTGTTTACCAAAGCTCCCTACAATAGAGCCATGGCCATCTCATGTGTCAACCTCAATCCCAGCGACAGCCATTCTCTTTAGTCCAACACTTGAAATTTGGATGAGAAAACTCAGAGTCTCTGGGCTTAGTGGTTCCTGTTGTAAAACAAGCTATTTAACTGGGAAATAGGCACATGTCTTTTTCCAAGCCATGTCATCCTCAGAACTATAGCTATTAATATCACTCAAAGTGACCAGCTCATTACCATTGTCTTTCCTTATTTTAACACTGAGAGTCCCTGGTCCCAGGAGGCTCCACACACCCAAGCACACTGAGATAACTGGGGAAGCTAAATTCCCACATTTCTCTGAATGTCTATGATGTGCCAGGCCCTGTGCTGAGCTCTTTAGTCTCAATATTCTATTTATTAATTTTGAAACCCACGTACTCTGAACATTCTCATGAAGATGAGAGACAAAATTGTTTTACATTGAATTATTTTATAATTGTCCCGTCATAACAACTCTGGACTGACTGGGAAACAATTCTAGAACTTAAACTTGGGGTCAATGTGTTAGTAAAAAGACCAGTATAAAACGAATATAAAGACCTCAATTCAAGTTCCCAACACCACATTACCTGACTTCACATCTTAAAGGCTTTCTCCTTCAATATGCAAAATGGAAAAATGAAACTTACATAAAAGTGGCAGTGTGGATCTCAAAGTGTTTTAAAAATATGTGGAAACCTTCTCTAAAAAAATAGCTGGCTGTTGTGGCAGATACCTGTAGCCTCAGCACTCAGGAGGCTGAGGCAAGAGGATTGCTTAAGACCAAGAGTTTGAGGTGGCTGTGAACTGTGATGCCATGTCACTCTCCTGAGGACAACAAAGTGAGACTCTATCTCTAAATAAATAATTAAAATAGAAAAACTACCTGGACGTGCTAGCACCTATGGTCCCAGCCACTCAGGAGGCTATAGCAGGATTGCTTGAGCCCAAAAGTTTGAGGTTGTTGTGAGCTATTATGAAGCCGTGGCACTCTACCCAGGGGGACAGAGTGAAACTCTGTATCAAAAAATAAAAAATGATTAAAGATGGCGGCTGAGTAACAGCTTCCCTGCAACTGGGCATGGCGAGTCTGGGGAGACAAGACTCCAGACATCTTTAACCGGTGGATCTGCCTATGATCATCCCTTTGAGGATACAGGGAGCCAGCAAGGGACTTCTGGACCCCAGGAGGAGGACAAAAACAGTGGAAAACTGGCAAGTGGCTGCGTGTGTTCGATCGACCTAGTCACGCCGGCAACCGTGAGTACAAGC
>CAUYPK010141024.1:0-17978 GCA_963574355.1 Loris lydekkerianus | reverse complement strand
CCCCTCCCCTCCCCTCCCTTCCCTTCTTCCCTTCCCTTCCCTTAGATCAGGGGTGGCGAACAAGTTCCACTACCCGCTCGGAGATCGCTCCTCAGAGGTCCCTCCTCAGAAACAGCATAACAAAATCCAAACTTGGCAAAGAGCCATAGTATACAAAATAATGATAAGAGGCAAAGAGCCGAAATTCATTTTGGCCGGGAGCCGCATGCGGCTCTAGCTGCGTGTTCGCCACCCCTGCATTAGATATTTGCTTTTTCATTCTTGTGTTACTTTACTGAGAAGAATGTCTTAACTCTATCTAGGTTAATGCAAAAGATGTAAAGTCACTCTTTTAATGGCTGAATAGTATTCCATGGTGTACATATACCACAGCTTGTTAATCCATTCCTGGGTTGATGGGCACTTAGGCTGTTTCCACATCTTGGCAGTTGTAAATTGAGCTGCGATAAACAGTCTAGTGCAAATGTCCTTATGATAAAAGGATTTTTTCCTTCTGGGTTGATGCCTACTAGTGGGATGGCAGGGTCAAATGGGAGATCTAATTTGAGTTCTTTGAGGATTCTCCATATTTCTTTCCAAAGAGGCTGTATTAGTTTGCAGTCCCACCAGCAGTGTAAAAGTGTTCCCTTCTCCCCACATCCATGCCAGCATCTACAGCTTTGGGACTTTGTGATGTGGGCCATTCTCACTGGGGTTAGGTGATATCTCAGGGTGGTTTTGATTTGCATTTCTCTGATGATTAGGAACAATGAGCATTTTTTCGTATGTTTGTTAGCCGTTCGTCTGTCTTCCTCAGAGAAGGTTCTGTTCATGTCTCTGGTCCAGTGATAGATGGATCAGAGGCTATCAGAGGCTGGTTTCATCTCTTGGTTTTCTGTTCAGTTCCAAATGTCTGTGTCTCCACTTTTGTGCCAGTGTCATGCTGTTTTGGTCGTTGTGGACGTGTAATACAACCTAAAGTCCTGTAGGCTGTCTGGCTTTGTTTTTATCACTAAAAATTACCTTGGCTATGTGGGTTTTTCCTGGTTCCATACCAAATGAAGAACTATTTTTTTCCAGTTCTTCAGAGTATGATGACGGTATTTTAATGGGGATTACATTGAATCTGTAGATTGCTTCGGGACGTATAGACATTTTAACAATGCAGAAATTATTCCAAAACATTGAGAAGGAAGGAATCTCCCTCAACATGTTCTGGGAAGCGAACATCACCCTTACACAGTTGCAAAAAACCCAACTGAAAAAGAGAACTACGTATTTTGTTTTACTTCCCAGGAATTCTATAGGAGTTGAAGGAAACAGCACGTAATGTATTGTGAAACTGTGGCGTGCTCTGGTGTTCATAGTTTCTGTTATTTCCATCCTTTTTCTTTTAGGTAGTTATGGCAGTTGCTCAGCTGTACTGGCACATAGCTCCAAAATCGGAAACTGGCATCATTTCTAAATCACTAGTGCGTTTACTTCGCAGCAATAGGTAAGTCATGATTTCATATGTATCTTTTTCTTTTGTATTCCTTCAAAAGCAACATTTGAACAAATGTAATCTATCTTTCAGGCACTTAGTATCTCTGACTATATTTTATCAGTAAGATTTCATGCTTAAGGGGATCAATATAAAAGCCTTTATAAAATTTACCTCAAACTTAATGATAAATGCTGATTTAAAAAAAAAAAAATCTCGGCTTGGTGCCTGTGGCTCTAGTGGCTAAGGCACCAGCCACATACACGTGAACTGGCAGGTTCGAATCCAGCCTGGGCCTGCCAAACAGCAATGACGGCTGCAACCAAAAAATAGCCGGGCGTTGTGGCAGGTGCCTGTAGTCCCAGCTACTTGGGAGGCTGAGGCAGGAGAATCGCTTGAGCCCAGGAGTTGGAGGTTGCTGTGAGCTGTGATGTCATGGCACTCTACCCAGGTGACAGCTTGAAGCTCTGTCTCCAAAAAAAAAAAAAAATCTCTTAGCCCAAAGAGATTGAAAAGATTTTGTGGCACAGAGTGTATGCTGTCACTAGTAGCTTAGCATGAGTGTTTGGTATTTCTAGCTATGACAATAATGATGTTATGTCTGCATGTTTTAAGTAAATCTGGAATCGCTGAAAAACCATACATACCAAAGCACTGAGACTGAGTTAATTACTGAAGTTTGCTCTATTTAAAAAAGAGAACTGTGTTTTTTATAGCTCCTCATTTCCAAGGATTGGATATTCTTTTAGGTTTTTATAGATATTTACATGAAAAGAAAGAAGGAAGGGAAGGAAGGAAGGGAGGGAAAGAAGAAAGGGCCAGTGGTTCAGGTCAACGATTCAAAACACTTAAGCTGAGATCCTGTAGCATGTAACAGGAGAAACAGGATTTCAAGGTCAGATGTTTTTTATTTTGATTTGTTTTCTGTATTTGAGAACAACTTTGTTTTGGTTAAATAACTGTTTAGAATGCCTTGGATATTTTGTCATAATGAATTTTGTTTTTTTCATTGAGTGCTCACTTCCATTAACTGGGTTGGCGGAAAAAAAAAGGTATATATTTATTTTTGCCCTTAATTACAGCTTAGCACACAACTTTACCCCTGCACTAGCTTTTGCCATTCCTTAGGAACAAGCGAGGTGCCGTTTCCTTCAGGTCCCTGTTGTCCCTGTCTTCACACCTAGCCGTTCTTTTCTCTTTGTCAGGGCAGTGAGTTGTCTTTTCTGTGGCCATTTTAAAGGATGTCAGATCTGGAGTGGGTCTTTCACGTGAAATCTTATTCCAGATTCATTTGTGAGATATTTGAACATAAATATATAAATAAGAATATCATCTAAATGCCTTTTAAATCTGGCCTTCAGTTTGGGCGGAATTGAGCTTCAGAATGAACCTTCCAGAGTTTACATTAGCACTGTGGTTGTGTTTACTCGCTAACCTTAAGAACACCTTCCTTGTATGTGGTCAAAGGCGCTGTAATACTGACTTTATATTTCAAGTACATTGTTATCAAGTTGGTTTTAAATCTTCCTCATGACGAATCACTTCTGATTTATTAGTACTTTATAGGAAAAGTGCATTAAAAAGAAGACACAAATATAAAGTTTACTAAAAACTTTTTAATATTATGTTTAAGAGTTTTATTCATTATGTAACTTACTGCTGATTCTTTTTCATTATTGAATTGTTTATTCAAAGATGCTTCATCGGAAAATACACCCAGTGAAAGTTCTTTTTTAATTTCTAGGGAGGTGCAGTATATTGTCCTACAAAATATAGCAACTATGTCAATTCAAAGAAAGGTATGTACATTAAGAACACACAAGAGGCAAATGAACACGTTAGTACCATAAATGTATTTATATATGTATTTTTGTAATCTAGGGCATGTTTGAACCTTATCTGAAGAGTTTCTACGTTAGGTCAACTGATCCAACTATGATCAAGACACTAAAGGTATGTACGCTTTTATTTTTCAGATACTTAATCTATGTTTACTTTGAAGAGATAGTGCTGTCACTTTCTAGCATCTGCATAATGGAGTCTTGCTTTTCTAAAAAACAGATACATTTAAGGATTTTTCTTTATACTTTCTAATCTACATTCTTAGGTACTAGTTACTGTGCTGCATTCTGATAATATGAAATCAAGATATGCTATCTACACTTTGGATAACTCAAGCTGAAGGAGACAGGCACGCAAATAGATAATTTTAGCATTGTGTATTTTAAGTGTTACAGAGATCTTAATTGAGTGTTGTGAAAAGAGAAAGGTGAGGCTAGTTCTCTGAGAGATTTGGGGACTACGATATTTGGAAGGATCTTAAAAGAATGACATTCTTAATTTTTTTGTTGGTTGATAAGTTGATTGAGAGGTAGAAGGGTTGGGAGCAGATGAAAAGCAGAGTGTTGTTTTCAGGGAAAGATAATTATGATGTACAGTGTAGTTAGAAATATAAAGCTATAATGATTAAAATATTTAGGCAGAAAAGTAGGTCAAATAAAACAGAAAGCTTGGAAATACACCCCTACATGTGAAAATGTACTGAAGAGAAAATTATAAAACACTGGGAGAAAGATGGACTATTCAATAAATAGTGGAAACTGAGTTCAATCATAAGAAAATATGAGACACACCCAATTTGAAGGATATTTTACAAAAATCTTGTTTTGTCATCATTAAAAATGTGAGAGGCATAAAAGTCAAAAGAAAGACTGAGAAACTATTTCAGACTGAAGGGGCCAGCTAAATATAATGTATGATATTGAGCTGGATCCTGGTAAATATATGTTATCAAGACAACTAATGAAACTTGAATGTTGAGTGACAATTACACAGAAGTAAAGCATGAGTGTTAATTTCTTGATTTTTTTTTTTATTTTTTTATTGGATTGTGGTCTGAAGGACATGTTCTTGTTTATAGAAAATATACCCAGAAGTTTTTGGGGTGATGTGGCATCATACTGGCAACTGTCGTCTCAAATGTTCAGAGGAAAAAAGCAATTCTCTATGTAACTTTTTTGTATGTTTCAGATTGTTTAAAAAAAAGTTGTTCAAAAAGTTAAAATCATCAAAAAATGAAAGGAAAAGTTAAGTCATAATCTGGGAAAAAATATTCCCAGTAATGTATCTGAATAAGTGGCTTGTACCCATAATATAACAAGAACTTCTTCTGTAAGACGTATCTTTTAACTGGAGTGTTTAGATCATTTACTTTAATGTCATTGTTGGTATGATTCTGTTTCTGTGCCTGCATCTTATTTTATGTCTGTCTCATTTGTTCTCTTTCTTTTATTGCTTTGTCATGCTTTTCTTCAGATTAAATATTTTTTATGGCTAAAAATAATTTTTTGCAAGCCCATAGAGATGAATTTGTAATTATACATTTTATATATCTATAAATCCAGAAGAGGGAATTAAAATGTTGAAGTAAAGTAAAAATTCTGTAAGTTGACCACCCCAGGGACTGTTACAACATGGGGAACATACAGATGTGGTCGACGTATGTTCATACGTTGTTCATATGAACATAACATACAGACAAGGAACTAGGCCTACTGTACTGATACGTACATGTGGTGCATGTCTGGTCTATGAAAATCAGGTCAACTTAAGGAGGGGGTCAATGTTGGGAGGTGGTCACCTACGGATGCTACACTGTATTTGGGATGATGGGCTGGGAGAACATATCAAGAGAATTAGTATCTGGAAAGCTGGCATTTTAATACATGGAGGGCAAATTGTTTCCCTCCCTCCATCCCTCCCTCCCTCCCTCTCTTCGTTCCTCCCTCCCTCCCCCCCTTCCTCCCTTCCTTTTTTGAGACACAGTCTCACTTTGTTGCCCTCAGTAGAGTGCTGTGGCATCACAGCTCACAGCAACCTCAGGTCTTGAGCTTAGGCGATTATCTTGCCTCAGCCTTCTGAGTAGCTGGGACCACAGGTGCCTGCCACAATGCCCGGCTATTTTTCTGTTCTTGCAGTTTGGCCAGGGCCGGATTTGAACCTGCCACCCCTCAGTATATGGGGCCGGCACTCTACTCACTGAGCCACAGGCACCACCCGTTTTCTAACTTTATTAATAAAAGACAAAAATTAAACTAGCTTAAATTGTTGAGGTTAAAGTTGGGACAAAGAATAAGGTGGTAGGAGTTTCTTTTTTCTAACTTTTTTATGAACTAGTAATTTTATAGTCTCTGTATAGACATAAGACTTAAGTTCACCTTGAAGGTAAGGGTCTTAATGTCTCAACATCCTGGTGAAAGTGTGATTTTTTTTAAAAATAGAAGTTAACTTAATTAAATGACTAGTCTTTATGAAATTTATTTTTTTACTTGTGTTTTAAAATCTATGCCTTCTCTTCTTTTCTACTATAGCTTGAAATTTTGACAAATCTGGCAAATGAAGCTAACATATCGACTCTCCTTCGAGAATTTCAGGTTTGTGTATAATGCTAATTATAAAATCACCTCTGAAACATACATTCAGTGCTTAAGTTAACTTTGCATCTTTCTCCATCAAGAAGTATGTAATTATGTAAATATTAGTAAAACAGTGATTTGGGATAAGAATAACAACCAAGAAATTGATAAATTTTCAAGAGTTAACATTAAATACAATTTGTAACTTCAAGGAAATAGAATAATATTCCCTTTCCTGTTTTGATAACATTGGAAAGACTTTGGTTTATGACTCTGTCTTTGAAATTTTATTTCTGGAAAGGTTTCCATCTTTTTGTGTGGCCAGCGTCAGTAGTCTTTTCTGTACTGAATGCTCGGGAGAATGGCTGCTTCGTTTCTTACCTGGTTGTCCCTGTTTGTTTGACCGTCACTGTTTTAGACATTTCCCTCTTAGCTTCATGTATATTTCAAAAACATTTGGTTTATAAGTGTTCCACCATGATTTTTTTAATTGTTGTTTTCATTTTTATTTATTTTGTTGTATTTTTAAACGTGCTGATGGATAAGATGTTATGTTAGCTGTATTTCTAAGAAAAATACTATTTGAAAATTACTTAACAGACATTCTGCCTTTTCTGATGGAAGGGTCATCTCTGAAGCCTTAATAGGGGAACACAGCAATAAAAGCATTACGTCAGTGCTTTGAGCTTTACGTACCATCAAAAGTTTTCTTAACAAAAATATCCCACATGTGGGATATTTCACCCCCACTTGTCATTTAGACAACATTTAAATGTACCGTATATACTCGAGTATAAGCCGAGGTTTTTTCCGGCACAAAATTTGTGCCAAAAAACCCGAACTCGGCACAAATTTTGTGCCGGAAAAAACTCGGCTTATACTCGAGTATATACGGTATATGGTTTTTGCAGTTCAGATGACCATAGTATCAATTCTAAATTGTGTACTTCTCATTTGAGACTGGGAGTCTTTGTAAAAAATTTCAATTGAAAACGGGATTTAAAAATCTCTGTATCACAGATTTTTTTTATCAATGCCTAATTTTTATAGATTCAATTTAATTAATAATTCTTCTGTAAGCCCACATTAAGCTTCTTTTCAGCTACATAGACTATATTTCTATTTAGCTATGTGATTTTAAAATTTCTTGAGGAGTAGCAGAATATTATAGCATGTCCATGACTTATATTTTCATAATTGGATTACTGTCTCATGTTACATTTTTCTGAAAAGAATTCCTTTTAAAATTAAGATGCAGAGACCCACTCATATTTATATGCCAGAAAATATAGCTTCTTAAGTTCTTATTCAGTAATACTATTAATTCTAGAGCATTGCTCGAGTTTTGTTTTCACTTCATCCTTATATTTTATTTATTAATCTCTAAGTTTTGGCCTTCAGATTTGCTCCTGTCCCTTTTCTTGTCCTCGATTGGATTCCCTTTGGGTGTCCTCTTGCTGTCTGCTTTCTGCTGTGGCTGTTCTCCTGGGATTGTAGGACGGGAGTCTTATGTAACCTTAAGGAATTGTCTAATTGTTGCATATTAGACCTGTTTTCAAATATTTGTGCCCTGAGTTGCTTCATTTAAAAGCAGGATATTTAATAAAGTCCATTTTTACTCAATCTTTTAAACATATTCTTTCTCATGTATTCATTTTTGTCGCTGTCTAAATTTGTACTTTATTTCTATTTATATGTTATATTCATAGGTAAGCACAGTTTGCTTTTAATACTTTTTGAATAAAATAGGAATTTTTCTAAAGATTCATAAATGTATTTTTTTTAAATTGAAGAAATTGGGCAATCTGGGAACAGTTTTAAGTACAATTGAGTTACTTACCATCTTGCAATTAGGAAAGTTTAATTTGTTTATTTCCTCATATGTAATCACCTTCTTAGTTCCATTCTTACTAAATTTGTATGTTTTTGTAAAGATATTCTTAGATTTTTTCACCCTCACTTGTCATTTAGACACCATTTAAATGTGTATGGTTTTTGCAGTTCAGATGACCATAGTATTAATTCTAAATTGTGTACTTCTCATTTGAGACTGGGAGTCTTTGTAAAAAATTTCAATTGAAAACAGGATTTAAAATTCTCTGTATATATAGTATTGTAGAAAATATAAATATTCAAAGTATATTAGTTTCTTCAAGCAATGAAAGCTTACTTTTTAAATTAGGAAAATTCTGACCTAAATGAACTTCTCTAGGGCCATTATAAATTTTGTAAACATATTTTAACTTCCACTTGTTAAATCAGTGATTTTCTTTTTATTTTTAAGTTTGTGTAAATATACTATTTAGAGAGTATTTTTAAAGTATGCTTTCACTATTACTTTTATGATTACTAAAGTATCATACTATTTCAAAAGTATATTTTATTTTGTTGTAAACTGAGTGTTTAGGGTCTTTATTGAGATGCTACTCGGTGTAGCTATTGTTGTAGTTTTGCAATCATTGATAGCAAATTGATACCATTGCATTGATACCATTTTGAATGTAAAATATTTGTGTATAGCATACTGGTCTTCTATTCCTTTTCTCCCAAGTTTTGGATTTAGTGTCTCTGAAAAAGTGACCCATTTTTTCATAGATTCACAGATGCTGCTGGTTAAATGAACTGAAACCTCCAAAGAGAGAGTTCTCATCATCTCTTTCAACCTTGCACTTAAACTAATTGCTGTCTTTGGGTGACTGCTCCCTACTGTCTGTTTTGGAGTCTCAAGCCACTGTGGCCACAGGTGAATGAGCCAGGCTTGAAAATGTGCTTTTTCTATAGGCACATTCTTTATGTATAAAAACAAAACTAAATTTATCTGCGTCATCATTTGGGCCTCCTGTTGTGCTTATGAGAACTTTATGTATTCTGGAATTCTTATATATTGACAAAGCTTAATATAACATGTTTTTTTGGTCCACTTTATAGTAGTAATGTGTAAACTAATTGAAATAATGTTTTTTAGACCTATGTGAAAAGCCAAGATAAGCAATTTGCAGCAGCTACTATTCAGACTATAGGCAGATGTGCAACCAACATCTCAGAAGTCACGGATACATGCCTCAATGGCCTGGTCTGTCTATTGTCCAACAGAGATGGTAAGTTCACAGTTTCATTTTATTTTCAGGTGATTTATAACATGAGGATTTTTGATATCTATAAATTGTAATCTTTTTTAACTTTGCCTTTTAGTTTTTCATGTGTGTTGGTAGTATTATCACATTAAGTAGCATTTTATTCTTGAAATGTACATAAATATGTACATTCTGACTTTTTTAAAGGGACTTAGATAATTAATTAACATTGTCTTGCCTTAGCAGAACTAAGCAAGTTTGTTTTACTTCTTGACAATTTAATAACCTTCATTGTACCCTTTCCTTAAAGGTCCTATTTTACTGCTTTTCAGTGGCATATAAGTCATGCATAATGCTGGTTCACCTGCAGAGGGTGCTAAAAGCAGGCAAATGACTTTGTAACATGGAGAGGTGGCTAGATTAAAACAATATGTTAACTGTGTACCTTCAGTGTTTTTTTTCCCTCCCAGAAACCCACCTCATAATTTTATGTTGAAGATTAACTAGATTTAAGAACCATCAATTTAATACAGTTTCACGCCAAACGGTATCTAAGTGTTTTGTAAAGCTGGCTTGGTAATATCCAAAAAAAATGTATAACCTAGATTTTATATGGTTCTGGGTAAAATGTGAGTATTTTTATGGATATGGCTTTACAATTAATGGGGCCACTTAGAGAAAGAAAAAAATTCAATTTTTACCTTTAAAATAATTTACTTAGAAGACTTATTATAATGTATATTTGCTTAAAATGAAATTTTTTTTAAAAAAAAGCATTATTTTCTGTGTAAAAATCATTAAAATTTTAGTGGAACTCTAAATATACTGATGTCATCTCTTAACACAGGCATATATGACATAGCAGCCATGAGGTAAAAACCTAACAAAATCGATCATGTTTAATATTTTATTTGAAAAATAACTTTTTATGACAAAAATCTTATTATCCCTAATTACCTTTTCTCATTTGTAGGTCTCTTTAGAAAACTGTAACATTGTTGAAAGTATTGCTGGTAAAAAAATTGAAGGAAAATTTGTTCCTAAATAACATTGATTTTTATTGCGAACATAAAATGTTAAATTTGTACCTGTAGGCTCAAGATATTATGACAAAACATTTTTGTATGTGTAGTATTAATATTAAAATTCCAAATTAATGCCAACAAAAATTATCAAGGGCATAGTTTAAAAAGACTTTTTGTCCATGCAGCGTAAGTAGGGGAGATAAGATGTCATATGTCATCCACTTTATCTATTCCTACTTTTAACGATGACTAATCCTTTTTGTCTCTGTTACTGTGTCACACTTTAAAATGTGACTTTAAAACCATATTTTTTTGTTTTCCTGTATCTTTAATAATGACTTTCTTTTGACCAAATAAAATCTCCTTTTTGGGAAAATAATTCCAATATATTAAAAATTATGAACCAAGGTTTGCCAGATTAAAATTATTCTTTTATAATTTAGTTGCATACAAAAAAAAAAAAAAAATTGGCTAGAACACTGATTAGTTCTTTTAGATATAAAATACAGTAGTCGTTCTGTACTGACCACCCAAGGGACTGTGACAAACTGGTCCACATGTGGAGGTGGTCTGCATAAGGAACTGGGCCTACTGTACTAATAATGCACAATTACGCTGCATGTCTGATTTATGAAAATTAGGTCAGCTTAAGGTGGTTAATGAAGGGAGGTGGCCAACTGTGGAGGTTCTATGGGTATATATATTCAATGTTTCTCAATTTTAATTTTTGGCTTTTTTTTCTAATGTGAAATTTTTGAGCTGTGGATTTTAAAGCTTCAGCGTAATTTTTTTGTTTGTTTGTATGTTTGAGACAGAGTCTCGCTATGTCTCACAGCAACCTCAAACTCTTGGACTTAAGTGATTCTCTTGCCTCAGCTTTCCAAGTAGCAGGGACTATCGGCACCCGCCACCATGTCCGGTTATTCAGCTTTATTGTTATGAAGTTGATTGTTGACTTGTCAAAATATTTTTATTCACTTTGATTTAAAAGATAAATACTCTGTCCCTGGTAGCATTTTTAAGGGAAGAATAGATTGTTTCATAAGTAGATAGGGGAAGAATTAATGTAACATATAATCACTCTCAAAAAATAGGAGGATTTACTAATTTATAATCTGGTATTTTAGTATTTCGGTTTTTGGTTTTGGTCAATCATTTCTCTTTATAGCTATGGATTTTTTCCCTTGCAATTTGAATATTAACAAATGTAAATTATGTTGTCCAGGTTCTGATTGTATAATCATCATTAGCCTCTAACACCTGATTAATTTACCTTTTTGTCATATATCCTCTCTCTCTCTCTCTCTCTCTCTCTCTCTATATATATATATATATATATATATTTTTTTTTTTTTTTTTTAATTTGACATACTTTCTAGTACAAGACTCAGTACTAGGCACTAAAGACGGTTACAAACAGCTATATATATATTTTGTAGTGTGGAAATCTGACAGAAAAACTTAAATAAAACAAATAAGGAGATTGTTTATATTAAAATCAGTGACATAAAAGAACATTTTATAGTATTTTTAACTTTAACAATAGCGCTCCTTACCCTCTTATAAAAGATCTACTTTCAGGGATGAATATTCTGAATGAAGCCTAAATTACTTAAAATCTGCAAGATCTTTTGTGAGTTTTAAGAATCTGTGATTCTTTGATTTTGTAGTGAGATTAATACCTCATCATCTCTTTAGATAATGTATCTTTAAATTTCAGGGAGAGCATTTAGACTCTCGTGTTTTGTATGTATGTTTAATGTATTTCTCTTCCATCTGTAGTTTTGTGTGTGTGTTGTTGAGGACTTTTTAAAGCAGACTTGAAGCTTGCCCTAAAACTATTCATTATCACTCTCTAAGGTTAATTTGATAAACAGATTTCTTACGGATATTTAGTAGGAGAAATCTACATTTTAGTTGAGTTAGGATCATTTAATTGCCTAAGGTAATTTATTCAGGTAACTTATTAGCAAAATTTGCTGACCTGAATGACCTTTTTGCCATCTATGGTAAACTTAAAATAGATTCTGGATAGAACTCCTTTTTTTCTGTTTTGTTTTGTTTAGTTTTTTAATAATTCAGTAAACATTTACTGAGGACTTGAATTAAAGTTGAGGTATTTAATAAATGATGAATCCCTTAATGGAATATTCATTTAGCTTACAAAAGATACTTGCCTTTATGGAGCTCATAGTCTTATGGAAGGAGATAGTAATATAAAGCAGGTATACAGTAGTCTTCCCATGTACTGACCACTTCCTCTGTTGCCAGCTGTGTGCTTACATGCAGAGCTGGACTATCTATGAAGCTTAATGCTATCTTGAGTAAACTACCTAATCTATCTGAATCTTTGTTCATAAAGCATGTATGATATCAGACTATACTTCTTAGAGTTAGGTCCCTTATGACCTAACTCTTGAAGTTAGGAGACAGGAGTTGAAGTTGAAGACAGGAGAAAGCTAGGAAAGGTCCAGCACATTGGAATCACTTTGTGCTTCTGGTGGAAAAACCCCATGGTGCTGAGGGCTTTGGAAACTAGAAGGTGGATTAAAGGAAGAGCAGGATGGAATTCCTTGAAGGGAATGAGAAGGAACCATAATACATAGAACAGTGGCCCCTCAAAGGTGCCTCAGTCTTAATGTTCTGGACATTACATGGCAAAAGGGCCTTTGCAATCATGATTAAGTTAAGGTTTTAGGCTGGGTGAGGTGGCTCACACCTGTGATCTTAGCAGTATGGGAGGCTGAGGCGGGAGGATCTTCTGAGCTCAGGAATTTGAGACCAGTCTGAATAAGAGCAAGAGCCCTTTTCTACTAAAAATAGAAAAACTAGCTGGGCATTATGATGGGCTCCTGGAGTCCTAGCTCCTTGGGAGGCTGAGGTAAGAGGATTGCTTGAGCCCAAGAGTTGGAGGTTGCTGTGAGCTTCCATGACTCCCCAGCACTCTACCCAGGGCAACAGAATGACTTTGTCTCAAAAAAATAAATGAAAAAGCCAAGGTTTTAGAGATGAGGAGATTATTCAGATGGGCACAGTGTTATCAAAAGTGCCTTTATAAAGAAAAAGGGGAGGCAGGAAAGTCAGAGGATGTCAGAAGCAATAGTCAGAGTGATGTGATGTTGGGAAGGGACCTTGAACCAAGGAGGGTGAGTGGCTTTGAGAAGTTGGAAAAGTCCAGGGACAGATTTTCTTCCCCTAGACCTTCAGAGGAAACACAGCCGGTCAACATCTTTTAAGAACTGCTAGACTTCTTACTTTACAACTGTAAGATGATCAATTTGTTGCTAAAAGCCACTACATTCATAGTAATCTGTGACAAGAAACTAATATAGCTCCAAAGGATAAATGGTTCCAAATGACATGTTTCAACTATAACCAGTCCTGCTTCTGTATCATGGACAATTAAGATTTGTGACATTTTTTTCTTAGGCTAGGTTTGCGATAATGTATTTTAAAAATACTGATTTTTATACTATGGATTCTTTAAAACTATATTTAACTATAGTTTGCTTTGTTAGTAATTACATAGTCATTTTATTTTTTCTAGTGGAAGTGTAAGCTTGCTGAGGGTAGAGTCTCATTCTGATTTACTTTTGTTTTCCTTGTAGCATCAAGAAGTAGTCTTTTTAGAAGTAATTCCTGCCCATGATAATACATTGTTATAGGTGGAACGGTACATCCTGGTTCTGAGTTTGAGTTCTGGATAGACTCATAATTCCAGTGCACCTCTCTTTCTTCCTCTTTAAAATAATAGTAGGGTGTCTACCTTTTGTTATTGTAAGAAGAAAATGAAATATGACATCATTTTGTAAACTAAAGCATTAATATTAGTTAACTAGTAGTTAATTTTTGATCCCCTTGAGAAAGGTATACAGTTTGAAATCCGTATGTTTAATAATAGAGTGATGAGAAATTTTGTTTATATTCTAAAAGAGAGCAAGATAAGAATATGTTTCAGAAAAAGTAACAGGACACAAATTATGGTTTCCAATAAAATATGAAAAGAAAGCCCTACTAATAAAGTCAAAATAACAAGTAAAGAAAATGTCGAGTTATTTCATTGGCATCAGAAGCATTCATGATGGTTTATGTAAGATTTATTTTACAAGGTCGGGTTCTCAGCTAGTAATATTACATTTCTCTAATAGTGCCCCCCAGAATTAAGTGGACCAGTGATTAACCACTTTAGTATGATAATTGCATAATTCCAATTTAAGGATCTGCTTCCTAGATACTTTTAGTAGCAGTGACTGTATTAGTTATGGCTTTAGCAAGAAGTAGGTGGTGCATTTAAAAGGGCCAATGGAAGAAAATTTAATGAAGGAACCATGTGAGCAGGATTAAGGGAGACCATGTGAGGCCAGTAGGTTAGCACCAGTGGGAAGCCCTAACCATGCCTAGGGTTGAGGGCAGGGCTGTGGGGAGCAGAGGACCCTGCAGGAGAGAGCCACTCACAGGAATGGATACCTTGGGTAGAGGCTGGCAGGGGAGGGATAGAGAATAATAAATAATATTTCTCCTGCCTCCCTGGATCTCCTGCTGGTACTTCCTATTGACTAAATACAGCTGGAAGCTAGGGGCAAGGGAGTCTAGTTCATGAAGTCTACAGGGGGACCTCTGAGGGTACAAAGCTGGAGAGAGCAAGACAGTGTGGGACTTAGGGGACAAGTCGAGAGCACCCAACTCACAGCCCCTCTCTTCCACACTGTTCCACATGGCACCTTTCCTCCTCCTGCTAATCTTCACTACTCACTTTTCTGGACAGAGTCATAATTCCAGTGCATCTCTCTTCATCTTTAAAATGATAACAATAGGGTGTCCACCTTTTGTTATTGTAAGAAGAAAATGAAATGTGACATCATTTTGTAAACTAAAGCATATATCACTTAAGGGAATAGTTTTTTAGTTTGCTGTTTCCTATAAAATAAGGAAAATGCTGTTTAGATAGTAGATATTTGATTGCCACTGTATAATTGGTAGACATCCAAAAAGCAGTGTTTGAGAGCTCTGATTAAGTGCTGAAGACTCGGAACACTTTGGTGAGCAATGTAATCTAACTCTGTTGCTTTCCTGATTTAAGGACGCAGAGATGAGAAATGGGTAACAGAAGCTAGGAGACAGTAACAGAGGGTAGAGAGTAAAGTTAACTCTTATACACGTGCTGACCCCCAGAATTTGGAAGCGTGCTGATGGTTATCGTTTTTACCTAGTCTTTTAAGACATGTAGAATGTTTTGCTAATTTAAGTTTACATTTTATGAGGTGTATTGCATTTGAATTGGATTATACATACCTTATATGAATAATCTGTCTTTTTTCAGAAATAGTTGTTGCTGAAAGTGTGGTTGTTATAAAGAAATTACTTCAAATGCAACCTGCACAACATGGTGAAATTATTAAACACATGGCCAAACTCTTGGACAGTATCACTGTGAGTACCACTTAAGAGGTGTTTGCTGAGTTCTTCTGAATTTCGCTCAGTATGTGGTAGTGGTTACCACTTGCTCTGTAAGGGTAGTGGTAGGAGAACTGGGCTGGATTCAAACTGTAGTTCTAAGATTTGGGGCTGTTGTAGGAGGGAATTACAAATCTGAAAAGGGGAAAGGATAAAATGAGACTTGCTGTGTTAGATTGGAATTGGGGATAGTAGTGGGAGCTTCACAGGTTTAGATATAGGTAGCTGGGTGTTGTGTGAATGTGTACGCACATTCAGGTGTCACCTGTGAATGTGTAAAGGTACACACACGTCTGTTTCCCACTGCTGTCCTTTAAGAGGACCTGAAAACAATAATACCCCAGTACCAGTGAGCACACCGGGCACCCAAATCTCTCTCTTTTTAATTGAGATACAATTTTATGCCATAAAATTTACCCTTTGAAGTATATAATTCAGTGATTTTTGATATCCTCATAAGCTTGTGCAGCCATCATCACTGTGTAATTACAGAACATTTTTATCACCCCTAAAAAAATTCCGTACGTGAAACTCCTTTTGCTATGTGACCTGGACATCATAATCTGTCTCTAGATGTGCCTGTTCTGTTTTGTTTCTGGCTTCTTTCACTTACCATGTTTTCAAGGCTTGCGCATGGTTGTAGAATATAGTACTCTATTCCTTTTTATGGTAGATCCTGGTTTTTAGATATCATTCCTCGCTTTAAGGAACCAGGACTTCTTAGAGAAACAGCTGATTTCTGAGGTAGGGTAAAGAAAGAACCAGATGAACTTGGAACACTTTATTGGACCCAACAAAAGCAAGAAAGTGCTCAAAGAGTGATAGAGACATGTCAGAAGGACACAAGAGCCATCTTGAAGGGGGGGGGAAATGGTAATAGTGAAAGGATGATAAGCTATGGCATAGGGTAAGAATCTCTATGTCTACATCAGAATGGATTAATAGGGGAGAAAGAGAAGCTATTCCTTAACAATACAGAAGCAACTAGTAAATGTAGAAAGAATGATGGAATTAGAATATTCCATCTAATTGCCAACCAGTGCAATGATAATTGATTCAGGCAAGAATTAACAGATTCTAAAAACGAGTTGGTGAAAATTTAAGGAGTAGCAAGAGTATTTGCACAGTCTTAAGGTATATCCTTGTAAAGTACTTTGTAATTTTGAAGGTTAAAGTGGTGACTAACAGTGGAGAAACTTGGCAGAGCTGTTCTGAACCATGAACACTGCTGTTAGTGGGCTCCTGTGCCTTCTGATGTGACACTGAATAGAGCTGAGCATCAGGGTTATGACATTCCTGCTGAAAGTGAATGACTTGAATCTCACCATTAGGCTACATGAGATAACCCCAAGTTGAAGGTATTCTACAAAATAACTGGGCAGTATTCTTTTTATAAATGTCATTCTCATAATGTAAAGATAAACTCAGGCAAAATTATACCTGACGTAATTTGATGTTTTCATTTTCTATAAAGGATACTATAGGAACAACTGTTAAAATCTCAATAGAATCTATAGATTAGCTAATAGTATTGGTTCAGTATTTAGTTTCCTGATTTTAAATTTTCTTTTCTGTGATTGGGTAAGAGCATTCCTTTTTATAGGAAGTTTACACTGAAGTATGCTGGGGAATAAGGGGATGTTTACAACTTTTACTGATTCAGAAAACGAAATATGTGTATATAGCTAAAGAGCAATAGCCAACACAAAGGTAGTAAAATGTTAACATTTGGTGAATCTGAGCGAAAGATATCCAGAAATTATTTTACTCTTCTTGTAATGTTTCTGTAAACCTGAAATTAATGTAAAAAAAAAATTAAACAACAAATACTAGTCCCAACTCTACCACTTACCACTCTGTCCTCTTGTTGAAATCTCTGTATTTCACCTTTCTCATCTAAAAACCGATGATAGTAAACGGACCTCCATTACATTATTGGTGCACATTTTGCATGAGTTCACGTGAGGCTCTGCAGTGGCCCACAGAGGGGTGTTCATTGCTGTCTTACTTCATGCTCTTCTTCTCTTCAAAACTAAAGTTTTTGAAAGAATTATCTGAAAAGAATTTTATTGCCTTCCTCAACCCATCCTGTTCTGATTTGGACTCCCCAGCACTTCATTAATTATGCCTTTTCCAAGGTGCTGTCTTCTTGATGAATCCAGTACGTACTTTTCTGTTTGTGCCTTTCGTGGTATTCTGTTAACATTTGATTTCACTAGTCAGTTCTTCCCTTTTGAAAAGTTCTCATGACTTCTGTGATGCCATACTCTCCTGGTTTTTCTTCAAACTCTTCAACCTTTTTTCCTCCATTTTGTTTGCCTTTTGCCACGCCTGTCCCTTAAGTGTTGGTTAACATTTTGCTAACTAATATTCTATAAGAAACATGTTCAGAGGGGAGTCTACTGTTTTTCTTGAATAAGGGGTAATCTATACTCTTGAGTCTTTTTTTTTTTTTTTTTTTTTTAAATAGAACCAAAAGAAGCCCCCCTGGGTAGATTGGTGTGGCGACACACCACACCTCAAACACCAAGTCCTGGGTAAAATGGAT
>CAUYPK010141023.1:0-40269 GCA_963574355.1 Loris lydekkerianus | reverse complement strand
CCCCACATGCGGACAAACCCACCCTGAACGAGCCCCCCTCCCCCCGTGGCGTAGGCACCGGGCCATGGCAAGCGGCAACCCATCTTGGGGTGCAAGGCGCCCTCACACACCACCCCCCCCCCCCCCCCCCGAGGCCATTGATAGTTAAAGGTCAGAGAAAGCCCCAGGCCCAGAACAAATCTTCAGCCCATATTAGTTGTGGCTACTCTAAAAATGGAGAGACAGGCCCAGGCCAATGGAAGTCCCTGAGGATAATGTATGGCATTTAGGGACACTTATGAGTGAGGGAAAAAAGAGGAGAGGCGCTGAGGGGGAGCAGCTTCTGCTGAGCTTGGGAAGCCTCAGACATCATGGGGTTCCACAGAAATCAAATGCAATACTGCATGTTGTAATGATCCAGATATTTTTCTGGATAGAAAATCTATGGTTTTTATCAGATTCTCAGATGCATTCCTGACCCACAAAAGGGAAAGAGCAGTTGTTCTCAGTGTGTTATGTTGCCTTCCATACCTGAAGCCACCGTCTTCCAAGTCCTGTTCTCTGAGGTATTTTCTATGAACCATGACCATGAGCAAAGGCAATAGCCACCAGCTGCATCTGCCTTGCCTGGTGTCCTCTTTATGTTCTTCTTTTCTTCTTGTCAAGTTTTCTTTGGTGAATATGAAGAGTACCTTTATAGTCACCCAAGACAACAAAAAAAAATTATTTTTTTTTAAACTTTTTAGTCTATTATTTAGTCCAAGAAAAAGGAGTTAGCATAAGCAGTGTTTCCCACTTCGTCTGTCTCGGCAAATGCAATTTAGATGTGCTGTTTCTAATGAAAGCAAAAACAGAACAAATAATTAAATTAAAAAAAACAGCACCAATTTAGTGATTTACCAATTAGCAATTCACTCCAACATGAATTGAATAAATGCTGAGCTTACAGAACACCCCACTTCATGCTCCTGGTTGAACCAGCCTCTCTACGATGTTGGGTGGGGCTGGCCACTGTCTTCTGTGACACTACCACCTCCCCTTGGTCTTGGGGACACCCACTGCCCTGGCTCTCTGTCTCTTGTACTGTTTCCTCTTCTGCTGTCTTCCTAAACATAAACACCGTGTTTTTTGGCTGTCTACCTCTGTGATTACCTCATTTGCTCCCATGACTTTGGATGCCATGTTCATGCTGATGATTTTCAAATCTGTAACTTTAGCTCAAATATCTTGAAAGACGTCTGGGTTTATAAAGCCATCCACCTACTGGACAGCTCCATCTGACTGTCCAACCAGAATCTGAACTTATCCTCAAGGTCAATTCATGACCTGACCAGGATGATCAGGGGCAATCGCGATCTCCCTCCTGTGCCTTCTATCAGTGAATGTAAGCAACAGTCAGGGACAATTGATTTCTTCCTCTTTCCTGTTGCCACATCCAGTGATCCTAAACCATTGGTTTTTCTTCAGCACTTTCAACAACCTTCCAAACCTTGGTTACTTGGCTAACTTCACTTATCTGGGTAGTAACACGAGCCTTCTAACAGGTCTCCTCACTTCCGTTCTTGCCTGCTTCTGTCTATTCTTCATGTAGCAGCCAGAGTGATCTTCCCAAACGCAGACTAGATCATGTCGCTCTTGTGTCTAGAACTCTTCAATGGGTTGCCAGTGCCTTCCCAACAGGTTCAATCATCTGACAATGTATTCTAAGTTCCCCTGTCTCTGACCCCCTTCTCTAGACATCTTCCTGCCATCTATATTAGTTAGGGTTGAGTTTCCAGATGCTATAACAAACACACTGCTAGGAGGATGATTTTTAAATAGGGTAGATGACTTTTCCTCTCTTCTATAGAAATCCAAGTGTATGCAGTTCAGGATTGCTATACACATTCTGTTCCTTTATCCTGTTCCTCAATTGTCCTCATAAGCAACTTCCAAGTAGGGTGGTCAAAGGCTCTTGTTCCTAGTTCCGCCATCACTTTCCATTCAAGCTGAAAGTGAAGGGCTAAAGGGACAAGGGAAGGATCCAGGAGAAGGATAAACATATCACATCTACCCACACCTTGTTGGTCATAATTAAGTCACTTGTCCACAGTTGGCTTCAAGGATAGTCAAAATGTCATGTTTTGCTGGGCATTCATCCTTGTTTCAGCTGAAGACTTTGTACCTACTGAGAACCTTTCCTACCCTCAGAGGACCATGTGCTTCCCTTCCCAAGTGCTTTCTCTAGATTTTAATGACTTGGTTACATACATATTTTCCCACCCAAACTATGAGAGTCTTTAGAACTGGAAGCAAATCTTGTCTGCCTTCATTTCCTTAACACTTAACATAGTGTCTCATGCATAGTGTCCCTTGCTAATTAATAAATGTTTGTCAGTAAATTAATGAAAAATAATTTTTCATTATCAAAAAATAATGAAAAATAATTTGCCTGCCTTCGTTTCCTTAACACCTAGCATAGTGCCTCATGCATAATCTCTGTCCCTTGCTAATTAATAAATGTTTGTCAGTAAATTAATGACAAATAATTTTACTAAAACTTGGACCTAAAATTATATACACAGTATGGATTTGGCTATGAAACAAACATACAAACCAATATAAAGGGAGTCCTGAATGGAAGAATACAAAAATGATAACAGAAGTTGTTTATAGGCCATGAGATTGTGAGTGGTTTCTTTCTGCTTCGAGCAGTATTATTTTAACTTGGGCAGAAATATCATTAAAAACAAGAAATGAAGTTTTGCTCCTTTTAATTTATATGAGGATCTTTAAATTTTTCACCGAAGAATTGACAATTATGTTGTTTTTGAGTCATTTCTTTTTCAAATCACCAGAGAACCAACTTGGAACGAACTTTTAAAAAGTTCCTTGAACTCTAAACATTTAAAGTTAGAGGTCATCAAGTTCAGATTGATCATTTCGTAGATGAGAAAATGAAGGTCTAGATGGAAACAGGGGCCTCCATAAATACAGTCTTTTGTTTTTTAAATATATTGAGATAAGAACACTTAACATGCCAACTCTTAACAAAATTTAAATGTACAGTATGGTATGCTAATTATAGGCATGATGTTGTGCAGCAGATCCCTAGAGCTTTCCTTGTAAAACCTTAACTTTATACCTGTTGAACAGCAACTCCCCATTTCTCTTTCCCCTGGAAATCTCAATTTGATTCTCTGTTTGACTGTGTTAGATACCACGAGTGAGAAAGTCATGCTGTGTTTGTCTTTCTTGACTGTCCAATTTCACTCAGCACGATGTCCTCCAGGTTCAAGCATGTTGTTGCACATGCCAGGATTTCCTAAAGGCTGAATAACATCATGCATGTGTGTGCAAGTGTGCATGCGTCTGTGCATGTGTATCACATTTTCCTCATCCATTTACCTGTCGACAGACATTTGTGTTGTTTCTATGTCTTGGCTATCATGAATAATGCCACAACGAGCATGAGAGTGATAATATCTCTTTGAGATTTTAAATCTTTTGGATATCTACATATAAGTGGGATAGTTGGATTGTACAGTAGTTCTATTTCTAATTTTTTAAGGAACCTTCATACTGTTTTCCATACCAGCTGTACCATTTTGTATTCCCACCAACAGTGCACAAGGACTCCAATTTCTCCACATCCTTGCCAGTACTTATCATCCTTTTATTTATTTTTTTGATGATAGCCATCCTCACAGGTATGAGATGATGTTTCAGCATGATTTTGATTTTCCTGATGATCAGTGATGTTGAGCATCTTTTTTATATACCTGTTGGCCATTAATGTTTCTTCTTCAAAGAGATGTCTAATGAAGTTCTTTGGCTTTTTTTTTTTTTTTTTTTTTTTTTGCTATTGAGTTGTAGAAGCTCCTTACTCCTTATATATTTTGGATATTAACTTTTTATCACATAATGTGGTTTGCTAATATTTTCTCCCATTTTGCAAGTTGCCTTTTCACTTTGTTGACTGTTTACCCACTGTGCAGAAGTTTCCCTGTTTGATCATAATTTTTGTCTATTTTTGTTTTTGTCATTTGTGCTTTTGGTGTCATATCTAGGAGTCATTGCCTATAACAATGTCATGAAGCTTTTTCCCTATGTTTTCTTCCAGGAATTTTAGAGATCATGTCCTACATTTAAATATCTAGTGCATTTTGAGTTGATTTTCACACATGGTGTAAAATAAATGTCTGATTGCATTCTTTGGCATGTGGATAGACAGCTCTCCCAACACCATTTGTTAAAGACAATATCCTTCCTCCAGCCTGAGTTATTGGCACCCTTCTCAAAGATCAGTTGACCGTGTACCAGTGTAGGTTTACATCTGGGCTCTCTAGTCCATTCATTGCTCTATGTTGGTTTTTATGCCAGTACCACACTGTTTTATTCACTGTAGCTTGGTAATAGCTTATGAAATCAAGAATTGTGATGCCCGCAGATTTGTTTATTTTTCTCAAGATTTGCTTTGGCTATTCAGGGTCTTGTATTTCCATATACATTTCAGGATTGCCCTTTCTACTTCTATTAAAAATGCCATAGGGATTTTAATAAGTATTGCATCAGATCTGTAGATCACTTTGAGTAAAATAAACATTTAAAAAATATTAAGTCTTCCAGTCCAAGAACACAGATTATTTTCCATTATTTGTGTCTTCTTTCCTTTATCAATTGAATGTATTATAGCTTTCAGTAGATTATATACAACTTGGTTCAGTTTATTCTTAAGTATTTTTATTCTGTTGTAAGTGAGATTATTTTTTAAATTTCCTTCCAGGACAGTTTGTTGTTCATGGATAGAAACACAGCTTATTTTATGCACCACTTTTGTGTCCTACAACTTTCCTGAGTTTGTTTATTAGATTAAACTGATCGGCTGTGGCTCTGGATGTATCAGGCTTGATTTTATTCTTTGGGGAATGTCTTTGATTGATATTTTTTAATTTCAATTGTTCTCATATTCAGCCATGATGAAACACCAGTCCAGAAACAATGCATCCCACTGTGTGCGTGGCTCACTTTGGTGCCTTGGCCAGCACATTGGAAATAAATGATGTAACCAGTCCTAGTGGCCCACTGCAGATGCCGCCACATCCCAGCATCCAAGACAAGGCCATTTGTCTGCATCTTTTCTAGGAAGAGGCCTCTGGAAAAGCTCATCAAAAAAAAACAAAAAAAAAAAAACAAAGGTGAGGCTGCCAAATGTATTTCTTTTTCCTGACATGATTGTAGAGACCATTTTGTGGTGATTTAAAAAACAAACAAACTGAATTTATTCCTCTTTCCACTTAGGTCTTCACACCTTGGTTATGCAGTCATGAGGAGGGCATGGGGGAGGGAGCAAGTCATTTTTAAAAGACTGAGATCAAAAAATTTCAAGGGGAATTGGGATTTGCCTTTCTGCCTTGGCTATGCACACCTCTTCCTTGTACCACATGCTCTGGGTAGATTATACTCTCGGCATAGTCTGAACATACTGTGAGCATATCCGGCTTGACATCTTCACTCACACTTCCTCCTGGCCCTTGAAGTCCCACTCCCAACCTCCCTACCCAAAGGTTCTCCCTCCTCCAGGAAGCCTTCCTGATTCTGCTGGTTCTCTCTAGTCTCGCCTGCCTCAGAACTCCTAGCTCACTGCTTATGTACATGCCTACTTCTTTTGGGCTTCCCATGTCCAACCTTAAGTGTTGACATAATTTTTCACCTAGCGCTGCCCTGTTTCCCCAGATCATGGCTTTCTGATGGCAAGGGCAGGTCTGATTCATCTCCCTGTCCCCAAAGACTTGGTCTCAGCAAGCACTCTGCAAATTCTGGTTCAGTCTATAAAATTATCCAAGATCCAAACTCAAGGGAAGATTTACTTGGAATTTGAGCCAGGATTCATTTCCTAGGTAGCCCAGAGCTCCCACATCTCACTTATGGATCTTAACTGTCTCCCTTCTATGCCTTCACTCAACAGGAAGCAGAAAAAAAAGTAGGGAACTGGAGGGGAAGATTCCTGAGTTCAGGTCTAATCTCTGTCCCTTGCTAATTAAATGAGTCATTTCATGTCTTCCAGAAACAGGGTTTTTTCCCAACAAAATGATTGTTGTTGCACTTCACAAGTTATTGTAGGTATTCAATGAAGCAATGCACCCCCCAAAAGCTTGGAGGCAGGGTAAAACACACAAAAGTATCTGTGTGCTTCTGTGGATATTATCTTTTTCCTTCTCCATTTATGGGCATCAGAATTTTTCTGTTTCTTTTCTGTTCATATTTGACCCATTCACAACATTACTATGCAGAGAACTCACCTTAGCATAGATGTTCTAGTCTCCAGACATTCAAATTTCCTAGCTACAAATGGAGTCATTCAAAAGTTAGTCATTCAGGGCTAAGACTGGTGTGTCTACAACAAGGGTCCAGAAAAAGTGATAAAAATCAAATGCCTTTCTCTCTTACTTTAGCCCTGGAGGTGTCCATTTCAGCAGTAGGCATGTCTACACAATGACAACAAAAGGTGAAATACAAATGGGACTGGTATCAATTACACCGGGCAGCCCTTGGAGAGATCCAGGGCTTGGCTTCCTCTTTATTTGCAATGCCAGTAACACACCAGCATCCAACATTTCCTTCTTAAGGGTTAAGGCCATTTGGGGAATTTCAGAGCACTTGTGCACCCTAGTGTAAGAGAGAAAAAGAGAGGGAGGGAGAGAAAGAGAGAGAGAGAGAGAGAGAGAGAGAGAGAGAAGGAACAGGGGCTATTCATAAAAAGCATGGATTCTTCTTCTTTCCACTATTTGACATGTAGAATTTATATAATGTCGGTATTCATCTTTTTCTTGATTCTAGACATAGGGGCGCTTATATATGCATTAGAAGAGATATCCTCGGTGCCAGGATCTCAGAAGGACCAGACCCTGGTAAGGCTTTTCTGGGGCTCACCTTTAAGGCATTATTTCCAGACTCCAGAAGACATTGTTATTGAGTGAGACCTTAGAAGACAAAGGTCTTAATTAGAGGCAAAGCTCACAGTGACAGGTTTCTCCTCCTGTATTTCCTGCAAACCACTTCTCAAGGGATGGGGGACAGGGGACGGGGTCACTAAAACTGGAGAGAAATAAGGTACCTTGCTAAAGGCTGAGCTTCCCTGCACTGCTGCCATGCCTCCTTCGCCTCATCCCTTCTCAACCACATGCTCTCCCAAACCAAATTTTAAGGACTATGGGGCTTCTACTCTCGACCTTAAAGCCACGGTAACTTTAAAGCCACTCCAACCCCATCCCCCCACCTTTCCACCCGGTAGCTCTCTTCCACATGCTGCTTTTCTGATTAGTCCCTTTTAGACTGAGAGCTTCTTAGGCTCTTTGGCAGATTTCAGGTTTGACTTCTTTCCCCATCAATGTCTAAGTTAAAGGAGGCACTCTGGGTTCTGGGACCCCTGAGCATCCAAGTCCCTAATTTCTGAAGGAGAAAGCTGGACACCTTATACACATCTCTGCCCCTATGCGACCCCTCCATTTTATTAGACAAGCAGGCGTGTCCAAATCATGGCCTGCGGGCCACATACAGATTTATGTGAGAACTTCTTTGCTTATCTGTGATGGCAGATACCATGAAAATTATGCATGAACCTTTTTTTTCTTTTTTCTTTTGCTCATCAGCTTTTGTTAGAGTTTGTATATTTGATGTGACAACAAGACAACACTTCTTCCAATGTGGTACAGAGAAGCAAAAAGGTTGGCCACTCCTGGTAGAGCTTAACCTAACATGTTATTAGAATACATTTTCTTTGTCAGTGAGTGGGGAAGCATTCAACGGTCCCTACCTAAAGATTAAGGTGCACATGCTTACCTCAACTAGAAAATAGCTATGTGAGAAAGAGCTTGGGATGGAGTTGTGTGCAGGCTCAGCAAAGGTAGACAGAGTGGCATGGCTGCTTGGCAAAGCTATGGCATGCTGGGCAGGCTAGAGAAAGAGAAGCGCCCTAGTGTATGGGGGGGTTTGGCAGCCACAGCTGGATTGCCACACCCCTAATTATCACCCTGCCTTCTGGAAGACCTAAGTCCATAATGGGAAGAGGAGCAGGGTAGATAAAGGGTCAGAGATATAACAGATGACAAAACAAGGATCTTTGGCATTGAAGAGAGAGGGCATTTGAGGCTCTGTATGAACTGCCTCCAAAGACCTGGCAAGCTGTCATTTGGAAATGAGATCAACCATGTTCTTTGTGAAAACTAAAACCAATGGTGGGAGGCAATAGAAAGCTAATGTGTGCTCAGTGTTAAGTACATCTTTTCTAATAAATGGAACTGGCCTCTGTGGAAAGGGCTGCTTGATGAATGAACCACTCCCCACCCCCCAGTACACGTACATACACCAACAGGAGCGTGCACGCAGAGATCTGATGGGGGAAAAAAAAAACACTCAAGAGCTTGGAGTCTAAGAGATTCCAACTTTTGGGACTCAAACCTGATGACCCATAAAGTCTTTCTCCATTTCAGAGTTTGGATGCCAAAAGAGAGTCCAGAACCTAATTCCGAAGAGCATCCATTTTCCTACTTCCCTTTCAGTTCCCAGCACACTAATTTTCTCTCCTTCGGTGCTGGTAGGAAGCAGGACTCCATGAGTGCTGGTAAGTGAGACAAGGCTCTGCCCAGCCCTCTCAGCACGAGTGGCAATTAGCTGGACTCCAGCCTTCCAGGACTTACAAGCTCTCAGCAGGTCATGCTACTCCACCAGGCTTATTTAGAACCCAGGGAAGGAGGCAGCCACAGGTAGCAGGGCTTAATTCTAAACTCATGCTAACCAACATTAACATTTGCATTTAAAAACAGGAGAAGGAAAAAGAGCAATAAAAACTCTACTCAATTAAAGCTGTTTGCAAATGCAAATATGCCTGACATGGGAGAGAAAGAGCCTCCTGAGCGCCACCCCTTTCTGCTGACATTGGTGACCAGACAGAAGAGGAGAGTGTATACATGTACTGGAAGAAGGAAATGGGATGAGCTGGGGGGAGCGGAGGATGAGGAGGGACAGAAAGATAATTTTGTTCTATACCATGAAACCTATAATTTCACTCTGACATGAAAATTAGCTCTGTAGCTAATTAGCTTTCTAATATCATTTGCTGCCATAGAAAGGATAAAAGTTTATGAATTTATGAACCTACCTGAAAAAGGAAAAAGAACTGCAAGTTTGCAAGAGGAGATTAGCTGATTGAAATCCCAGGGGCCAGTTCAGGGGATTAAGCCTGTGGCTGCCTTTGTGCCCTGAAGCATCCCTGGGACAGGCTAGGTCTTGTGTCTGCACCTCCATCACTCCTGTGGCTGGTGTGGCTTCTCTGAGGTGCCTTCCCGTCTTTGCAGAGCCCTGTTGGAAAGTGCGTCCTCTGTGAGCTCTTAATTGTGCCCTCTTCAATCGTGCTTTCCCTCCCTCTGCCCACTGATACAAGCCTTCTTAAAGGTATTTTCGAATCAGGCTGTGAGTTTGCTTGGCAGCTGGCCCTACTTACCACATTAATCAGTGTCCTCTCACCCCTCTGGATGGTTGTAGCTCCCTCTGCCCTCCCTACCAAGCTCAGTGTGATCTACTTAGATTGAGAACCTTCCCGAAGCTTCCAGAATTCAGCCTAGCCTTGGGTGATCTCTCTTAGATTTTTATTTTCTTTTAAGTATAATAGTAGCTTATGCCCACTGATGACATTGTATGTACCAAATGTGCCATGTGCCTTTTTTCATTTAACTCTCACAGAAACTCTGGGAGTTAGATATTGGCTTATTATTTCCATTTAATGGATGCGAAGACTGAGGCTAAGAGAGGCTGATTGACTTGCTCAAATTTACAGGCCTGGGAAATAAATTACATAGCTGGAATTTTGAACCCAAGTCTGTTTATTAATGATCAAAAACACTGCTTACACGTGAGGACCTTTGCAGCTCATTAATCGTCACTTTCATTAGTTCTCTGATTCTCCCAGTCCCCAGAGTGTGGGTGAGGAATGTGAGCTTCACAGTGGTTGAGGGACAGCTGGCGACTGGTGGGTCTGCAGTTGGGGCACACACTCTCTGTTCCATGCTGTCTGCACTGACATACACCTGCAAAACTTGTCCTAAAATTGTTTTCTTCGGATTAACCAACTTTCAGGATCATTATGACTTCCATAAAACATAGCCAAAAGGTTTAACACATGAGATTAACACAAAGTCAATGCTGAATGCCTGCCTATAATTAAACCTGTTTTTAAGGCCTCCTGAACATGATGGGTTTGCATTCCACGGCTTCCTACAAGCAGGTAGCTATCAGCTTCTGGTCACAAGTAACCACAGTCTCTAGGTCTAGACCATCACCACTCAAGACTTCTGGGAGTGGGAAGGGCAAGGCCCTGAGTCTTCAAAGGAGCCCAAGAGTCTACAGAGACCTCCCAAGCTCACCATCCACAAAAAATGTGTTTTCCTGTCCTCCCTCCTAATCCCTATCCCCTCGGTCAGTTTCTGCCAGCTTTGAAGGTGGATTTACCCAGTGACACCAAATCCCACATGGACCCCTAAGCTTCCTGAGCGCCTAAGATCTGTTATTTCCTGGGCTGGGGTCCACTGAGGTTCCACTTTGGCCTCTCAAAGGGTCTGGGCATCTTGCCACATGCTCCTTGTAATCTGCCCCTTCCCCTTCTAGCTTTCTTGGTCCTCACCATTTGTAGTGACCTCAACCTTAGATAAGAAACTTTAAAAAGAAAAGAATAATATCATCTGTCTGGTAAAGTCCACAGAACATATAACCCTCATTGAGTAAAAGTGACTCCTCAGCAAAAGTCATTAAGTCAGATACAAAAAAATCTGCGTCATCATCACCTTCTTCCCAAATATTGTTATGAATTAGTTTTGTAAGTGATTATACTCACCGGAAGTAATAAATTCATTCTGGACTATTGTAAGAAACAAATTTGAAGGTGAACCAAGCAATGTTCCCAGATACTGAAATTGCTAAACTCTCATGGAATATAAAAAGCAAATTACTTTTAAAATACCCTCTTTCAGGTTATGAGGCTTAGGGGACTGATGGCAACTGTTATTGGCTACCTTTGTAAAAAGGTTTGTGATAGCCAATAATAGCACTGTTCAGGAGTAATTAGCATCTTTACAACAGGGTTCATGAATATTACTCATTGCAGCTTATGGAATCTGACCAAAAGCACAGCCAAAGGACCAACGCGTAGTTGATCTGCTGGAAATAACCAGACCTGGCAGTCCGGTCAGCAGCCTTGACAGTCCAGCCAAGGACCAGAACAGACTCGGAGCACGGGGGAGCTGCATGGAAGTTCCCACAGCATCCCAAAGATGATCATCTGGCCCAAATGACCCAGAGATTCAATTTCTTCATCCCTAATAGTGCCCTTAAAAAAAAAAAAAAATCAGCTTTAATCTTCGTAATAAGAGTGAGTCAGTTTTGATGCTCTTCTGCCTTAAGAATACATCCTAGCCTTCTGCTTTTACACAGTATAGAATCTCTATTACAAAGTTGGGCTTCACCCATATTTTGGTAATAATTGCTCTCTCTCAAAATGTGTGCCTAACACTTGCTTTCCTTACAAGAGGAAAGAGATGGTAGTCCCTGTTCTCCTCCAGCGCCTCCTCTGACCTGGCAGCTCTGGTAAACCCTGCCTTCCTCCCCCTTAGTCCTTTTGAAGTGTTTTGGGTCTGAAGCAGACGTCCTGCTCTGTCCTCCTGCTGAGTCCTACATTCATTCTTGGTGTAGCTCCCACCCACCCCTCACTTCCTCTGTGGACTTCAGATTCAGAAGACTTACCTGAGTCCCTTCCCGCAGCCTATCCTTAGGAAGATCTCCTTTGGCCCTGCTGTGTCCAGAAATATAGTGGAAGTGAGGCTGGAGTGTGAAGGAAAGCTGAATGCAAACGGCACTGCCAACAAGCCGTGTGACCCGAGGAAAATCACATGGCATCTCTAAGTCTCTATTTGCTGTTTTGTGAAAAAGAGAGATAATCGCCCCAACTTCCCACAGATGCTCATGAAACGATGGCAGGAGCTCTGGAGAAGTCCAGAGGTAAGCTGATGTTCTCCTAGCAGCATGCCTGCTTTCCTCTGGGTAGCTGGCAGAGCACGGTTCTCCCCCTCGCCACCTCCTGGCCCCGGCCCCCCAGGACCCCGTGTCCCCATCTCTTCTCAAATCTTATTCCAAGAGGGCGAGTCCCAATTACGCTGTTTTCATTTTCACAGAAGGTACAGTGGGTCTTCCTTCTCTGCAGCTGAAGCACTTAGTTTTCTAGAAGCCTGTGCCTGAATAATTTCTTTAAATGCCTTCAAGGTATGTCTGCCTTTCTCTTCGTCCCTGAGGAAAAGTGCCTATCAGCGGTTAATCCAAGTCACCCTCACCACCTTGCCTTCCCACACATCTGGGGACAACAAAATGGTGCTAACAGGGCACGAGCTTTGAGGTGTGACAGGCCTGGGTGTGAATCCTGCCCTCAACCCTAACTAGCTGGGTGATCATAGCAAGTCTGAGCTTCTGTGAGCCTCAGTTTTCTTGGCTGTGGAAATGGAGACGTAACACCTCACAAGGTTAATGAGATGATAATCATTGTGATGCCGATTATGCTACAGCATTGAGGGGATAGAAATGCGGGGGAGCCTGTTTAGGCAGCATTTGGTTTACTGCTGCTCTTACTGGGATTGTTAATACTTCCCAATAAGTCATGAAGCAAGGCCAAGTTTCCTGGGGCTGGTGCGCCATTTGTAGGTCTGAGGAGAGAACCCTTCATAGGACCCCCAGAGGGCCTCGTCCAAGATAAATCGTGTTTCTCATATCATGCTCCATATTTCCAGAAAATTGAATTAATACATATAAAACTCTTGGAATAATTTCAATGTGAGTCACTCACTGTTCCCCAAATAAGCCCCTCAAATTCTTGCATCTGGGTGCACATTCACACGGTTCCCTCCACCAGGACAGCCTGTCCCCCTTGCTGTGCTGATTTATGCCCTGAGCCTCCCTATTGTCCCAGTGTCACCTCACTGCCTCCCCTACTCCCTACCACCCCCCCTCAATCTGGCATTCAGCATTCTTCACAAACATGTCTCCTCTCCTTGCACCCATGCCTCCAGGAGGGCAGAGGTCCTGCCATCATCTCATGGGGAGTTTAAGGGGAGGAGAAGGCGAGGGAGATGGTGCCCGCAGTGGACACAAAAAGGAGGAAGCACCAGGAAGGGGCGAGGTGCGCTAAGTCAGGGAAAACTTGCTAGGGAAGGTCTCTCCATGTTCAGACAGGATTTTTATGAAGGAAAATTCAGACTAGCACAAAAACCCGAACAGGAGAGATCTGGGGAGTCTTTACCCAGGAAAGATGCAAAATTTCCTTAAAATATAGAATGTTCCAGCAGGCCATGATTAAACTCTATAAATAATGAGAAGCTAGATGCCAACACAGAAGAAACACTAGTGTCAGTCTGCACAGAAACGATCAACACTTAGGCACACAGGAGAATCTCAGAGCTCACCAGAGACGTTCAGATAGCACTGGGGGGAATCTCCTCCACTGGGCGATTTCTGTGCGTTTCTGTGCTTCATCCCTGCAGTCTCCCATGTATAGTAATGGTGGTCTTACAGCGCTCCTGGAGACAGAGTTGAGTCTGTTTCCTGCCTGTCTGCCTGGGGTTAAGACAGGGCCAGCCCCAGGACCCCTCTTAATGACTAGGTGCTGGACCATACCTCCTGCCCACATATATATGCCCCCGGGAGCCCTTCTGCATTCAAGGTCAAGTCTTTTTTGTTTTTTAATTTCAGATTAATATGAGGGTACAAATGAATTAGGTTACATTGTTTGCATTTGTCAGGCAAACTCCAAGTTTTAGGTGAGTCTTTCACCCAGGGGATGTGCTCCAAGGTCAGGGCTTGATCTCAGGACTCTGACTATGAGTCCAGTCTCTTTCCAAGACAACTCAACCATGTTTTATTAAATATCTGCTGGCAGACTTGTCCACCCCGGGTGCCCTCTTTCCTTACCTTTCTAACCTAGCAGGAACACCTCCTCCACCCTACCTGTGGGCTCAATCTGGACTCTATTCTGGCCCGAGATAGGGGGAAACATAAGGCCTTGGTACAGGTGGGAGCCAGCATGGCAAGTCAGACATCTCCAGCCTAATCTTCAGGAGTAAAGATCTCTAGCCTTTCCCCCATCCAGCCAATGTCATAACAGTGGTGGGTTTAGACTATAATCACCTTTAAAAAAATCACCTGTTTCCATTTCTTTTTGTTTCAGTATAGGCATAACTTTCATATAACAAGAAATACAGAAGAATTACAATTTTTATTCTGCCATTTTTGGCTTTATGATATAAATTTTTTTTCCCCTATGTGACTGTCTAGTCTTTCATGGCTGCATAATACTTCACTGGGTTGATATTGCATAATTTACTTAACCAGCTCTCTCTTTTATTTTGGATTAAGATGAGGGTACACACGATTAGGTTACATTGCTTAAATTTGCAAGGTTAAAGCCAAGTTGTTGTTGAATCTTTCCCCAGGAGGTGTTCCACATACCCTTATGTTTTACCTATTAGGTAGAAGCTTACTGAACCCTTTAGCCCCTACCCACCCCCCCACAACTTCTTGAGTTTAATTGTGTTTTTCTCTTGTATGAGCCTGTAGTTGTTAATCTACTAGTTTCAGATTAGTATTGAGTACATTGGATACTTAATTTTCTATTCTTGAGATACTTTACTAAGAAGAACGCTCTTCAGCTCTGTCTACGTAAATACAAATGATGTAAAGTCTCCATCTTTTTATGGCTCAATAGTATTCCATAGTATACATATACCATAGTTTATTAATCCATTCATGGGTTGATGGGCACTTGGGTTGTTTTTAAATCTTTGCAATTGTGAATCAAGCTGCAATAAACATTCAAGTGCAAATATCCTTATGATAAAGTGATTTTTTTTTGTTGTTTGAGTAGATACCTAGTAATGGAATTGTGAGATCAAATGGAAAGTCCACTGTTAGTTCTTTGAGAATTCTCCTTTTTTTTTTTTTTTTTTTTTACAAAAGGGCTGTATTAGTTTGCAATCCCAGCAACAGTGCATAAGTATTCCCTCTCTGTGTACCCACACCAGCACCTGCAGCTTTGGGACCTCAGCTCTCTATTTTTGGTTACTTCCAAAGTGATGCTAAAACTACATTGCCATAAACATTTTAGGGGATATTATTTTTCTGAATTTAGAATTATTTTCTAAGAATAGAGTTTCTGAAATGGAACCAATGAATCAAATAATAAGAATGTTTTAAAACACTTAATATGTGTTGCCAAAATGAAGTTATTGGGGCATTTTTACCTAATTTACATTGCTATGAGCAATACATGAGTATTTCAGTTTCATCTCAATCTCACCTATCTCATTAAAAATTTTTTTTTTGCCTTTCTTAATCACTGGTAAGGCTGGAAAGTTTCCCTTACGTTTGTTGCTAATCACATCTCCTCTTCTAGATTTTGACAGTGCTAGAATTTCTGCTCTGTGGTCCCACTACCCAATGTTTTGTTTTCCCTCACTGTGGCCTCGTACCCTATTTGCTAATCTCCCTGACACCACTTGATCCCACATCTGTCTACCTTTTTCCAAAGTCTACACACTTGAGTAGGGACTTGTAGATCAGGAGAATGTCATTTGTGGTTAAATGTTTGGGTTCCAGTACAAACTCTGGTTTTCTTTTGTTGGTTTATATTTTAAACTGGGTGGCATTAACTTCATTCTTCCTCTCTGGGGCTCTTTTCCCACCTGCAGAAAAGAGTAAAACTACTGACCCCACAGTCTTAAATGATTTGTGATTTCACTTGAATCATGACTCATGTAAGAAGGGCCAGCGAATATTTTTCTGTAAAGAGGCAGATAGTAAATATCCTAAGCTTCCGGGTCATGTGGTCTCTGCCATCCTGCTCCACTCTGCCATTGCAGCATGAGAGTATTATAGACCATGACAATAACTAAACGAGCATGGCTGTGGTCCAAGAAAGCTTTTGTCTATGGATGCTACAACTTAATTTTATATTTATAAATATATAATGTATACTTCATATTTATATATAAATATATGTAATATAATCTATAATGATATGTTGCAAATTATAGCATAATAATGATATATAATTATATATATCTTTTATACTTATATACGGTGGCTATAAAATTCATGTGCAATTTTGAATTGCATGTTATTTTAAATTGCACGTGAACTTTATGGTGACCGGGTATTTAGATATAAATTACATAATTAAATATTATTATATGTGTAGTTTAATTTATATAATTTTTATTATATGAAATGTATCACAAAACACTTTTTTGCTTTTTTTCCAACCATCTAAGAATGTCAAAAACACATTTTTGTTCATGGGCTATACCGAAAGAAGCAGCAGGTTGGATTTGGCCCTGGGCTTTAGTTTGCCAACTGCTTCTCTAGTACCTTACCCAGCCTAAGAACTCTTGGGACAGTCAATACCAACAGATAAGCAGGACAGACAATAGTGTTGTCTTCGATTTTTTTTTTTTTTTTGAGACAGAGTCTCAAGCTGTCGCCCTGGGTAGAGTGCTGTGGCATCACAGCTCACAGCAACCTCAAACTCTTGGGCTTAAGCAATGTTCTTTCCTTAGCCTCCCAAGTAGCTGGGACTATGGGCACCCACTACAACGCCCAGCTATTTTGATTTGTTGTTACAGTTGTATTGTTGTTTTAGCAGGCCTAGACTGGGTTTGAAACTGCCAGCCTCAGTGTATGTGGCCGGCGCCCTACCCTCTGAACTAGGGGTGCCATCATTGTCTAATTTTTAATTGCAAAAACAAGGAACAAAGAAGGTTAAATGACTTGCCCAAGGCCACACAGCCAGTGAAAAGAAGAGCTGGGATTGGAATCAGATCTTTCCACCCCAACCCCAGGTACTGCCTGCTGCAGCCTCTTCCTCCCTGGTCAGTGAGCCCAGCCCTGGGCCAACTCTCTCTAGTCAGAAACTATTCCTGGACTCCTGAGTGTCCTGACTGAAGACATTAGAGTGCCTTCTTCAGCCTGCTGCACACGGACCCCACCCAAGGCCGGGGACTGACAAGCCCTCACCTTGCCACCTCCTACAAGAGCTCCCTTGACCCTCCACCCACAAAGCCACATACCTGCAGGGTCAAGCTTCAAGTTTCCACATTCATGAGAGGGTTAGTGGTACACAGACTGCACTCAGATCTGTTGGCCACACAAACTCTGCAAACACTCCCTTGCCCACAGAGCTCCGGTTATAAATCTTTCTTATCATATGTGACCACATCGCATCTTTCTTTTCCAGTTGCTTTTGAAGAGTTCGGTCCTCTGGGAAAATAAGACCAGCAACAATAACAAAATTGCCACTCAGAAACAGGAAATCCTGCTACAACAGGGGTCCAGTTATCCATCCAGTGGACAGAGAATTCTGTTTTGAAAACAATGGCCAGAGTATGAGACTTGGTTTCGCCACTAGTGACCTGACATCTCTGAGGTTTCATTTCTCAGCTCCTAGTGAGGATAATTAGCTTCACATGAGAAAACAGATACAAATGAGTTTTGTAAACTATAGGCCTCTCTACAAATACTACTTAAGGATGCTATTATAAGGCTGATACTGTTCCAAACTAACACTTTCACTTGAATCATGACTTTGTCAGCTCTATTGAAAATGTAATACTTGTCATCTCCTACAGAAATTCTAAGGCAACATTTTCAGGAGAACTTTTTTATTTCCCCCAAGTCTTGCTTTCTTTCCTACATGAATGGGAACTGAATTCATTATGAATTCCCTTGGCACCAGCACAAATCCAGAGTATGTGTGGTTTGAAGTGACAAATGATAGGATGCTCTTGCAGGGGCTTTTGTGGAGGTTGGCAGGAGAAGCAGAAGAGAGCAGGTCCCATCGTCCCAGGCAGGGGCACCGGCAGCTTCTATGTGGCGCCAAGGCTACCACCTACAAAGAGGACACTGCCAAGCCTTCCCCACCACCCGCACTCAGGCTGACAATCCTCTGAGACCCTAGCAATGCTAGATACACACCTCACCCGGCCCTTCCAGAACACCTGGACAAGAATCTTTTCACCTTGTCCAATCCATTCGTTTCACATATGGGGGAAACTGAGGCTCCTACAGTAAGGGTGACTTGCCTAAGGTTATGGTCTTAGCATTAGGAGACTTTGGTATAAGTTCCTGTTTGTGACCAACTAGCTATATAGTCTTTGTCAAATTATCTTTGTTGAAGATGATTAATTCTGATTAATTCTACCATCAATAAAAAACTAACATTTTAATAGCACTTTAGAATCTATCAATGGTATTGCCACTGTAATCCTTACAATAAACATTAAGACAGGGCAGGCATTGTAGTAATCTGCATTTTGTCTAAAAGGAAAGAGACACTCACAAAAGTGATGTTTTTCAAGATTACACAGCTAATAAGGGCATTACATACCTTCTGGCTTCACATATTGTTTTTTTCTCCATCAATGCATATTGTTCAACTTCCCCAGTAATTAAACAATTAAAACTTGTCTTGTAAGATGTCAAAGATGTATGTGAAATTATGTTTGAGCTAAATGCTGCTTGACCAGTGGTTCCTAACAATTTGAAAATAAGGAACTATATTAGTTATCTATTCCTGAGGAATAAACCACTCCAAAATTTAGCAGCTTATAACAGCAAACATCTGTACTCTCATTCAGTTTCAGAGTCAGGGGCATGGGAGCAGCTTAGCTGAGAGATTTTGACTCAGATTATCTCACAAAATTGCAATTGGGCTGTCAGCCAGGGCTGCAGTCATATCGAGACATGGCAGGGGCTAGAATCCTCTTCCTGGCTGTCATGTGGCTGGTGGCAGGCCTCAGTTCCTCCACTGGCTATTGGCCTATGGAGTGACCCCCATTTCTACCCGTGGGATGTCTCCTTAGGCTGCCTGCCTATTCTTCTGATGCAGCAGCTGGCTTCCTTTAGACCAAAGGGTCCAAGAGAGAGACATAGCGAGTCTACCCAAGGTGGAAGCCTCCATCTTTGTATAACCTAACACTGCAGGTGACAAATCATCACTTCTGCAGTATTCTATTTGTTAGAAACGTGTCATTAAGTCCAACCCACACTCAAGGGGAGAGTGTCATATGAAGACGAGAACATGAACACCAGGAGATGAGCGTCAGGAGTGCCATTTTGGAGGTTGGCTACCATATAACCCCTTTATAATTTTAAAATCTTGGCTGACTCCACAAGATCAAGATTATAATTTTTGTAACATCTGTTTGAGGAAAAAAAAAAGTAGATTAAATAGCACAAAAGTGCCCAGATCTCCCTATTTATGACTCATAGAAATGGCAACATCAGAAGATTCAACCTGATTTATGATCCCTGGAAGCTCTCAGATATTCACTAACACTTTTTGATGAAGTTGTACTTTGTTAATTGCAATAACATATGATTACGTGTTAACATGTATAGTTAGAGGTATGTTATTTATTCAGTTTTCAGACAATGCTTGGTGGAAAATGGATTCATGAATTCCTACCATCTCTCTAGAACTAACTGGATAGGCTCCGGGGGTCCAGAACTCATAGACTGCTCAAACTGGATAAAAGATATAGCTGACTCTAGAGGATGCCAAGTTTCCTTTTATGACAGCATATTGTGTTCTTGTAGGTGTCTTTATCCAACATAGAAACAGTCCTGCCTGTTAAAATGCACAACTGTAATGAATCAGTTCTGATTTGCCAATAGCTGCCCCAGATCAGTCATAGGCTTTTGTCATACTTCTCAGTGTGGGAGCAACAAACCCGAAAGGAATCATGTTTAAAGCTCATTTGTCACTTTTGCCTCCTGACTTGTGATCAACTATACCCAAGGTCATCAGTCTGCTGCTTCCTTACTGAATTACATGGTTAATGCTCGTGCTGTTATTAATACTACTACTCTGTAAAACGTAGTCGAAACTAATGATTCAGTTCACAGTTACCAAGAAACTGGTTTGGGCAGAAACTGCTCTAGCTCCTGGGGATACAGTAATGAATGAGACAAACTCAGTAGCTGCTGTCACGTGTTTTACATTCTTACAGTTTTCAAACCTGGATTTTTAGAAATATTGATCCTTAGGACCCACTCTGGACTCCTCAGAAAACATGGCTCAGGGCCAGAAATTTATGTTTTTTAAAGCTCCCAGGTGACTCTGATGTAGCCAAGTCCACGGGCCAGCATTTGGAGCCACTAGCATGTATTTTAGTTCTCAACTGTCTCATCTCCTGTTTATTCCATGACCTACAGCAATGGTCTCCCCTTCATGACTTCACAGAAATTGCTCACATTATCAAGAACTCCTTGTAGCCAGGTCCCTGGTATATTCCAGACTTCATATTACTTTCTCCTTTGTGGCACCATACTGTGGGCCACACCCTGCTTCTTATAACTCCCCATGGCCTTTGACACTGCTCCCTTTTGGTTCTCCCTCTGCCTGGGCTCTAGTTGCCCCTCTCGGTGCCTCACTGTTGATTCTCTTCCTTTGCCCCTTTATGGACCATGGTGTTGTTCAGCAAACTGGCTTCAGTCTCTGCTTCAGTCCCTGAATCAGTTCCCCCATACTCCTGACTTAACTAGTCTTTGCCACCAACCTGAAACCCTGTATACCAGACCTTATTTCTCAAGACCGGTAGCACTCATCAACACAAAACAGTCCAGAGACCCAATGATGTACCCCATCCTGTAAGATATACAATCTTTATTAAGCTGTGGACCACCATATGGGATTGTCTCTAGAACCCAATTAAGCAAAACTTGGCTAAAATTTTAGCTACATTGATGAGTTACTTGAAGGCATGAACTGAGTCTTATTTATTTTTGTGTCCTCACATTATTGAGGACACTTTACTGATAATATAACACAACAGAATGTCCTACTGAAAATTGTATTTCTCACTACCCAGCCTTGTCAGGGAGAAACAGAAGCTCATGCTCCCTTCCCAGAGAGTTAACCAGACTTTTGTTTTAGAGAAGTCACCAGGTGAGAGTGGGTTTCTGCAGGGACAAGTGCTAACCAATATTTTCATGTTTGACATTTTGAGCCTGAGAGGGAAGAGAAGTTGGAAGCTATTGATTGAAGGCTGGAGGGAAAGGAAGGACCGGGAAGAGAATGGGGTGTTATTTTATGCATATGTGTGTGCTTAAATATATTATATCTGTATTCAGAGGGTGCCAAAAAAAATACACATTTTAAGAAAGGAATAAATTATATTACAATTGTAATAATATATACCGATAACATTTGTTATCTTGTATGTTTTATCTTCTATGTCTTGTTAATTGCAGAAGTTGAACATGACTTGAGTATTAGAATTTTAATAGTTTTCCCCTGTGTACACATTTTTTTGGCACCCTCTGTATATACTTATGTAGATAGTATGTGTATATTTGTGTAGCATAAAACACATACGTGGATATATACAGGAGACAATAGCAGTACCTATCTCATTCTTATGAACTAAAGTAAGTAAAATATGAGCAGTGTACCTGGTGCATAGTGAGAATGATGCAATAATGGTAGCTTCTTTCCACTGTCTCAAAATCCTAGTTGCTTAAGCAAATACAAGAAAAAAATTCTATTTGAGTCATATCCAATTGCTAAGCTTAAACTTAGGTCAGAGAGTGGGTAACTGCACTCATAAAATTTCATGCATAATTTTGTATAAATATACATGTTTGTTTTTCTAAGGATAGAATTCTTTACTTTCATGAGATTCTCAAAGGAATTCTCATCCCTAAAAATGTTCAGAATGCCTAGATATCATTTTCTGGTCAACATTTCAACAACCATTACTATTCTCTCTGGTTCTCAAACACACTGTTTTCCCATCGAGATCTATGCCAGGGATTCAAAGATGCTCCTTTGGAAGGATGGAGTCTTCATTCATTTCTGCATGTTTGCATTCATTCATTTGTGTAATAGGCGATTATTTGTACTGCCTTTATACCTGGCATTATGCTAAACCCAAGGCTCAATGATATGCGAACTTGGTGAGATATCAAAAAAAGCAGTTACTTAAGCTGTAATGAGGGTTAAAAGTGACCACAAAATTTGAGAAGGGAATATCCTAGCAGCTTAAGAGGCAACAGGTTTAAAATCTATTGTCAACAACAGCCAATTTTTTTTCTAAGGTAGTGAGATAAGGGAAATCACTCTGTAGGGCACAGAAGTGTAGCAGAGAATGTTTTGTCTTTAACTGGACAGAGGCTAGGGGAAGACAGCCTCCCTGACTCTTCCTCCCATCCACCTTGCTGCTTTCTTTTTAATCAGTTTGTTTTTTGGACCCGATCTTCCCTTTTTATGCTAGATTTTCTTTTTTAGCTCAATGTACATTGTGGACTCTGGGACTCTCTATACTTGGAAGGCCCCAAATCTACGGACACAGCAATCTTCAAAGTGTCTAAGGAGGGGGGTCTCACTACCTTAGAGGCCCATTCTATATTTGGGTGCATCTAATTATTAGTAATTTCCTTCTTGTTTTAAACTGAAATCTGCTCTAATCTTCAGCTCAAAATCCTAATTTCATCCTTTGGGACTATGCATATCCTCTATATCAATATTTTTCATTAATGGCTCATAAAATCAACTTTGGGGTTATATCCAGCATCATATTTAGTGAAATTAGAATAGGACAAGATAAAGTAGATTCAGATAGAATTGAACGGAATCACACCAAGTGAAGTAGAAAATATCAGTGTTCACAGCATGTAATAGAAATTGGTATTATTCTTCAACGTTTTGTTTCAGCTGTTTATAGATTTTTGTAAATGTGTACTAAGTTGTGATATAAAATCTATTTCTTATTTTTGGTTACTACTGAAAAGTTGGGAAAATACCAGTTCCTTCTGATGTTTGAAGACTGTGTGATGGAATTCCAGATGCTCTGTTCTCTGGATTAAATATCCTCGCCTTCCTGAATATGCCTCATTTGACTTTGTTTCCAGTCCCTTCCCTGTTGGTCTCTCTCCTCCAATTCTGCTGTCCTGAAGTGGAATTACAAAACTTCCCAGCCAGGACCTGACTGGGAAATAGGGGGACAATGCCATAGCTTGGGGCAAGGAGATGGAAAACATTCTCCTTGCTTCCCCATTTGCTAAGCTCCCCCAAGTCTTCAGCAGTTATTTTATGCCAAGATCATTGACCCCATCACCAGAGGGCTTCCAGGAAGGTGTTTGTGGGAAACTCAAATTAAAATAATATACATTGAGTGGCTACTCTGCCACATCTCAGGTTACTGCTGAGAGACAGAGGTAAGATCACGGCCCTGTGCACTCCAGCCCCATTCACCCCCATTATCTCACTGAATCTGTGAGCTATGCAGAATCATTTTCACCACACCTTACAATAAAAATTCTGAGGCTCAGAGAGGTAGATATGAAGCTTCTTGTATATTAGGTCTTGTCATAAAACTTGCAAAAAATGGTCATCAGACAACCTATAATGCAATGTGGGTGACAATGATGGTAGCTCTCACTTCAGTAGCACCTGACTATTCTCAAGACACCTTCATATTCCTATCCCACTCATCCAGTGATTGTGCAGGACAGATGACATCATTCCCATTTCCCAGGTGAGAACATGGACCCAGAGAGACGAAGCTACTTGTCCCAGGACACTCATGTAGAGGGGTCTACAGCTAGGATTTGAACTTGGGTCCCAACTCTAAATCCAATGCTGTTTTTATGAGCCTTTATGCCTAATTCTGCAAGTTTTCTCCAGTTTCACTGGAGCAAGCTGTTCTTTCTCTTTCCTGCTCCATAAATTTGCAAAGAGGTCCTAGGGCACTAACGTGCATTTAATCTAGCCTATTATGGTCAAGATGGCATTAGCCCTCGTGAAACTAGGATAAGACACATTTTTCCCACAAATGGCCAACAAGTTTGGGCCAAGTTGTAAACACTATTTACATCCGTCTTGGATGGCAGCCGAGTCTGTGGTCAGTGTGCCAGGGAATATATGAGAAAATCAGGCAGCCTTAATCTCTGTTGCATGTAGAAGGCAATAAAGACCACCTTGACTGATGGTTGGCTTGATATGTCTGAAGGGGATTAAGTCTGGCTGTGACAGAAATGGCTTGGAAGCCAAAGTGAAGAGAACTCGATGAGGTATGGCCTTCCTGGTTTAAACTTCTAATCTCAAAGGACCAGAGTGACTTCGCAAGGAATTCAAGAAGAACGCAATTCACTCAACATATAATAAGATCTTGCAATCCGAAGAAGAATGTTTTCCTGAGGCCAGAAAAAGGAAAGAGGCAGTGGTAGAGCCTGCTGTGGTGTGGCTGTTGTCTCAGGCGGGCTGTGTACTGCTACTCTGATAATTCTGTGCCACAAAGGCATTACAGGATGGATGACATTTGCAGGTATTGCCACCTATCCAAACTCATCCTCTAAACGGAGAGCTTAATAGATAGGAAGGGAATGGCTAAACGTATCCACGCAGTCACCCAAACTAGCAGACTGGCAAAGTCGAGCCCAGAAATAAATGGAGTTTCATCTCTGGAGTTTAACCTTAAATACTGTCACTGGATTTTTGAGGTGATTCTCTTTCCCCTCGCCAAATGTTTGCTTCCTCTGGAGGTTTGTCTTTTGATAATAAGCTCTGTTTGCATTTGCAAAATATAAAAAGTGAACTTCCAGATGGACTTCTCAAAGTGCAATCCAAACATAAAGGAAACAAGAAATCCAAAAGTCAAAGGCAAGTGGGAGGTTTTCTTCTCCCCCAAATCTCCGGGGAATTCAATTCATTCAACATGCTCACATTCTGGTTTCATTTCCATTTTCTATAATAAGAGATGAAGATGTAATATGTCAATGTTGATGTATCAGAGAGATGATGAATTCCAGGCTAAAACACGGCGACATCTGCTTGGAAACGAGATGGAAGAAATTAAGATGCTTACCATGATTATTTTCTTCCAGAGCAAATTTATAGTATCTTTGGTCTCAAGGGCAGAAATTCCAGACAGATTAGCTTTTCATCTCCTAGGTAACTCTCTGAATTGCATAGCTATAGAAATTCATTGCTTTAACACTGGGTGTCCTTATTAGGGAAATATCTTAAATTCTATGCCAACAAAGAAACTAATTGACTACTAAGCAATAGTCATGAAAATATTTATGACACAGATTATAAACAGGTGCTCCACAGAGAACAAAAGCTGGGGTTATTCACTATTTGGACCAACTGGAAAAATCATTATTTGTATCTGGAATAGTACAGTTCATGCTTTTAGTAAATATTGTTTCTGGATTACTTGTCTTTGTGTTCCAGAAATGGTACATTTGCTTAAGTGTCAGAGGGAATTGGCAAACATGAATAGGGCTATATAAATAATATGTGCTAGAGCATTGCCCATGCCATATACATTCATAAATTATTCAACAAAATTGAATCCAGTGCCTACAATACACCTGTGTTCGAAACTGGAGATGCAGGTATAGATACAATATGACCCCTGCCTACTACACAATTTGCATTATCTATTCACATAAACTTCTTAGGAGGTTGTGCAGGGATTAGCACGTACATGTCACAGATGAAGAAGCTGAAGCTGGACAAAGGTCACATGCCAGGAAGCACCAAAGTCAAGACCGATTCCTTGACCTCTTTCTTCAATCCAGCTATTTCCTTTCTCAGACAGTATATTGAGTGAAGACCAAGGGAGTGTTTGGGTGACCCAAAGGCAGCCACTCTGGTGTCTAAAGGATACCAGAGCTGCCCTTTTTCCTAGTAGTAACATCCCCTCGCCTTCCATTTTCACTTTTCATCCAGATGTTTAGCAATTTGTAGACACAGCTGTGGTCTCAACCAGAACTTAATGATATTTTGCAGGAATCACTGATATGCTCATTGAAAAACTATTCTCTTCCAATTGTGCTCTGAAATAATCCAAAAGAGAAAGGGTTTGGGGCTTTTTGGAGCATCTTCTCTCAAAATTTTAGCAATAGGAGTTGTAAAATGTTCCCAAAAATATTGCCTGGCATGAAAACCTCTTTCTATGCAAATGAACCATTGATGAAGAAGGAACTTAGTAAGGGAGACAAAAGTGAGGGTGATGCTCCGAGCAGCTGCCAGAGAAGCCTCAGATTGGAAAGGAGCACCAGGGAGGTGTGGAGGGGCTGCACACAGGTCATTTGCAAGCAAATGGACAAAGAGGACGTTGTAGTTTCTTAGACACTATTGATTTGATTTTTTGACACTGGCAGAATTAATATGTGACTATTCCACAATAACCACAGTGAAATCACACCGACACAATAAGATGGAACTAATTTGGGGTCACAAACCTCACCTGGAAGTTGTATGTCCTCAGGCAAATCATTGAACTGCTCCAAACTTCCATTTTCTCATCTATAAAGCTGGATAGTAGTTCCTACCTTATAAAGTAAATATAGTGATGGATTTGAAGGCACTTAGGAAGTTGTAAAATATTGTATGAATCCAAATTTCCCTTTTTTATTTATGCAAAAATATTCAAATCCAAATACGTTGTTGAACAGCGTATGTTCAAATGTTATTTGTCACTAACGCAGCCTAACGTTTAGCCGCCCCCGGCTCTGGCCACACTGGCCCTGCCTCTGTTCTCAGAGTGAGTGTTCAGGGACTGCCTTCTGTGCGGGCCCCCACTGCTGTGGGTCTGGGATGGGCGGCAGGCTGGTGTGCTCGCTGCAGCTCTGGTTTGGGAAAGGAAGGGCCTGCTTAGTCTTCCCAGCACACCGACACTCAGCAGGTGACAACCACGACACTCAGATGCCTGAGCCTGGCAGTCTGGCTTTTGACTTCAAGCTCTCCAGCTGTTCCTTCACTGGCTCTTCTTATCTTAGTTAATGGCAGATGCGCTGTTCACTCAGGTTCTGATTTAAAATGTGGGGCTCATCTTTGACTCTTTCATTCATTCACCCCTCTTCTGCCTGCAACCTATCCCTCCAAGTACTGTCACTTCCATCTCCAAAGCATATCTTGAGTATAGACACATCTATCTCCTCCACCAATGCCACCCTACCCTGCCCACTGACGTCCCCTGTCTGGAATACGGCACGCGGGTCTTCCTTGCTCTCCCCTATACTGTGATTACAGTCCATTCTCCCTATAGCCACTAGAATGACCATTTAAAGAGGGCAATCACCAAGACTTTCAATGGTTTCCTGTCTCATTCAAAATAAACTCCAAAGACTTTGTTGTGGCCTCTGAGGCCTTAGCTGATCCGGCCTCCCACTGCCTCCCGTTTCCTCTGTCTCCTCACTCTGCTCCACACCTGTCCCTCTGGTCTCTGACCCACCAACCACCTTTTTGCCTCAGGGAATCTGTGCGTGTCATTCCACTTGCATGGAACATTTTTACCCAAGTATTTACATGCTTCACTTCATCACTCAACCCAAGATTCTGCTCAAACATCACTTCCTCTGAAAGGCCTTTTCTCATCTTCTGTGCTGCTTTTTTTCATAGCAGTTATTAATTCTATTATAGTATGCTATATCCTTGTTTATTGTCTGTCTCCTGCTGGAATGGAAACCCTATGAGGGCAGGAGTTTGGCTTCTCTTCTTGACCACCATGTCCCCAGCATTTAGATTAACGCCTGGTTCATGTTACGTGCGTTAAGAAGCTAAGTAAAGTATTTCTGAGCCCATCAGGAGACAGAAGCTGTCCTCCTGTTGGAAGCACACTTAATCCAGCAGGGGTAGAGGTATATTCAGGGTTTAGAGAGGACCACGTGGCCACCAAAAGGTGGTCAGCCTGAGGAGAGGAACGCCAAGGATGAAGAGTACAGTTTCCAGCAGAATCTGGCACAGCCAGGACAGAAGGTGCCTTGACCTTCAGCACTCAGGGACCTGACAGAAACTTCCTCAGAGTAATAAAGGGCTCTGCACTCAAGCCCAGTTCTCTCTCTCTCTCTTTTTCTTTATTTATTGAGACAGAGTCTCACTTTGTCACCCTCAGTAGAGTGCCGTGCTGTCACAGCTCACAGCAACCTCAAACTCTAGGGCTTAAGCAATTCTCTTGCCTCAGCCTCCCTAGTAGCTGGGACTACAGGCACCTGCCACAACGCCCGGCTATTTTGTTGTTGTTGTTGTTTAGCAGGCCTGGGCTGAGTTCGAACCCACCAGCTCCAGAGCATGTGGCCAACACTCCAACCACTGAGCTATGGGCGCCCAAGTCCAGTTCTCTTGAATCTCATTTCACCAAAGAGCTCCCTGATCAGGTATTATCTCCTAATTGGCATAAACCGAAGAGGAAGGATCTTGCCTGAAGTAAATGACAATACCAAAGGGAAAGCTCCACTTCTATTTCTTGTGTTGCTGGCATATTTTGAATCCGTCATATATTGAGGGGCTATTTTATAACAGGCTTTAGGCTAAACACTGCACATGCTTTGTATTATTCACATTATTTAAGAAATAAGATACTAATTACTATTTCATAGGTGAGAAAACTGAAGCTCCTAGGGGTTAAGGAACTTGCCCAGTTATACAGATAGAAAACTTGAGATTTGAACCAATTTGAACAATGCCACTTCCTCATGCATTTCAACTGAACAGGTCATTTACTCCTGGGTTATCCCCCAGATGCAGGTAAATCAGGCCTCTGAGTTAGCTCTTGCAGTGTGAACAGATATGGTAGATTAGAATTTCCAGAGCTGATAAGCAGAGATATTGAACCTAGACCACAATGATTGTTGCAGGGGCCTCTGGTGGCTGAGCCTCTGCTGCCCAAGAAGCTGTGAGGAGAGAATGAGCTCTTGGGCCCTGGGAGGTGCTCAGCTGTGGCTTGACTCCCCCCAAAAGAGTCTAGGCTATTGGCTCAGCCTCAGCTGTAATCATGAGATTCACCCACAGAAAGGGTGAACTTTTGGCTTAATTAATGATCATGAAACTCTTTAAGTTTCATTTCCTAGGGACTGCTTTTTACTCTAAGCCAATTCTCTTGAAATCTCCAAGCTTTGAAGGCCAGTCACCAGGAAAATGTTTGTAAATATCCGCCAAGAGGACTGTCCTCTGGCCTAGAGATAATGTCCTGGCCCCCAAAACATAGCAGGACCTTACACTCTGAAGTTGGCAAAGGAAATGGACCAGTGTTGGTCCCACACACCAAAGGAAGGGAATGGTTTCTAAGCAGGAACCACTGAGCCTTGATAAAGGCACTCACCTCCTATCTTGGGAGGGGCTGGATACCAGCCCTTCTGGAGCTCTCAAATCTTCTGCACACTCTGAAATGAAATTTTTCTTTCCCAAAGATGGAATAAGTGAAAATCATTACTTAGCAAGACATTCAGACCTCATACAAATAGCATTTGTGATCCCCCAATGCTCTCACTGTGTGCTGCACAGGCTTTACCAACCACCAGAGTTTTTCTTCTCTCCAGAGCGTGCTGAGAGAGAAAGCTCTTTTACTGAAGATTGTTTCTTTGACATTCATGCTCCAACAAGGATAGTCTCTTCTGGGCCTAATTTGACTTCTTTATGTGCCAAGAGGAAACTTTCTCTCTGAAGGGCAGGCACACAGATATCTGAAGAGGCCTTTACGAGGCACTTTATAATTTCCTTGAATTTCCTAGAATGTTTGGAGAATAATGTGTATTGATTAACTGTCTCTTTCAAAATGCTTAAAGTTCTCCTACTCTTTGATTTTTTAAAGGGAATTAACAGTGAATTAAAAAAAAAAAAAGTATACACCAACTCACTCATCCATGTTTTCTAACTAAAAGAAGTGTGGCTTAAAAACTCATGAAATGTATTAATAACAGGACAGTGAAAGCTAAGTGGTTATTCTTGATAAATTTGGAATTGGAGCCATGGGAATAAGAGAGGCAGTGGCGACTCCTTGAGACTGTGTCATCATCTGACACTAGGATGTACAGCAGGACTGGACAGTGACCCCAGGATCTGGGGCTGAGATCAGGGACACGTGAGCTTGAGCTACCAGCACAAGGGGAACAGAGATCTGACCAGGCCACAGACTATGCCATTGAACATACAAAGCATGTGACACATGTAGGCCAATTCTAAGAGAAAATTCTTCTAAAAAGTGATGTGGCACAAAAAAAAAAAAAAAATTTCCCTATGACTAATGATGTGACAGCAAAATTAGCACAACTGAGTATGTTTTTCACTCTCGTGTCCCAGATGCAGGGCTTCTCAACTGTTTTCCTTGCAATGCCTGTCCTTCCCCGATCATCCCAGGGCAGCGAGAGTTTGAATACTGAAGACCCATTGCTACAGTGTACACACAAGTGGGGAAGAACACTGGATTCAAAGAGAGAAGATCTGAATCCAGTTTTGATTGTTGCTACTAGCTGTATTAACTTTGCACAAATCACTTAATTTTTTGAGTCCTTTTGCTATATCCATAAAATGCAAAATCTGGAAAATTTGAGGCCTAGTCTTATGAAGTAGGAATTATCAACCTCCACGTTATAGATGGGGGATTTCTTGAGTGGTCTTCACAGCTGTGTGAGGCGAGGTCAGAGTGTGGATCGAGAGGGAAGAGAGAGGCAGAGAGTACTGCTCAGCCACACTGCACACAGCCCACTCACTTTCACGCCTCGTGGACATACCCTCCTAAATCTCTGAGGACCACTGCAAGTGCATAGATCTCACAAAGGGGAACTCAAGTCGTGGTGTCCATTCCAGGAAGCCTTTGCTTTTACATTAAATGCTTTTGATGCTCCGTGCTTTGAGGGTTAATTAGTTAGTGCACAAGCCAGCAACAATTTCACATTAAACTTCCTCCAATCAGCTCAGTTTCGAGAGTGAGGAGACAAAAAATAAATAACAGCTCCTGAAAACATTTTCTCCTTTTTATTAAGGTGCCCTTTGAGGAAGTTAGTGTTACAGTAAAGGAAGTAAAATGGAGCCTTTGTTATAATCATCTTTCCAGTTCTCCTTTAACCTCTGGGTGCACCCTCAGTGCTGACCCCAGCCCCACCTCCTGTCCTCTGACAGGTCTCGGCTGCAGCCTCACCTCCTCTGGGAAGTCCTCCCTGACTACCCCACAGTGTAAGTGAGACTGTCTAATCTTCCTACCCAAAACCCTGGGAACCTCCCCTTGGTGGCACACTGCGTGCTAGTGCTGGTCCAAATCACACTTTGGAACTGTCCTTATCGAAGAAGTCTTCTGTGAGACCCGGAGCTCCATGAAGGTGGTGGCTGTATCCCTTTCACTCAGTGCTGAGTCCACACCCTCCAGGTTGGTGCCTGGAATGCATGTTGGCTGAAACGTCCCCTCTTCATTAGTTTCTCTTTTCACTCCCCAATGTCTGAATCACCCCCAGCAAGAGCTACTCAGAGAGCACCCACAGTGTGTGGCACGTGACGGGTGACACAGGGCACTCAGCATTCCCAGAGTGAGCCGGCACCCAGCACTAGCGGAGTGTCAGAAACAGCACTGTGTTTGTGGTCAGGAGATTGCAGCAGGCACCCTGCTTCAAATCTCAATTTCCCCACCTCTCATTGTGTGCTTGCCTCACAAGCGGTGATTTTCAATTGGTGTACCATGAAAAATTTTAAAGCTCATTAATTAAATTATTCTCAAAAGAAGTTCAGAGCACAGTAAATATATTCTTCTTCTTCTTTTTTTTTTTTTTTTTACTTTTTTAAAATCAACATAATTGAAGTGTGCTGCGGAAGTTTAACTACAGGTTCAAGGGTGTCTACAGACAGGGTGAGATAAGAAAGGTTGAAAAACACTGCCCTAAGTGTTATTCTGAAGATCACATGTGAAAAATAAATGAGAAAAGTTTATAAATTGTGAAGTATCGTGTTATGAATGACAACTTTTCTTGGGCTTTTAAATGGTGGTAAAACATACATACCATAAAATTTACCACCGTAACCATTTTTTGAGTGTGTAGTTCAGTGGCATTATGTGAACCCACATTGTTGTGACACCATCACCATCCATCTCCAAAACTATTTTCTCATTCCAAGCTGAACAGACCATTTTTATAAGCAGTATTAAGTGGCAGGCAACTTTTTCCTAGCCCTTAGCCTTTCTCTTCGCCAAGCTTCTGCACAGGTGTGTGTGTGGCCCTGGGGATCTCATGGCCTGACTCCTGAGTTCACATAGGGGAAAAATGAGACCCAGACAGGGAACGAGAGGCAGAGCTAAGACTAGAACCCGGGTGTCTCGTGTCCTTTCCACCAATCCACCTCCTACAATGATGCATCTACAAGCCAAGGACCACCAGAGATTGCCAGCAGTCACCTGAAACGAAGAGGAGATGGGGAGAGAATTCTTCCTGAGACTCTTTGAAGGGAGCAGGCTCTGCCAGCACTTGATTTTGGATTTCTAGTCTCCAGAACCATAAGAGAATAAATTTCTGTTGTTTTAAGACACCTTAATTTGAGGCAGGTGCTGTGGCTCACACCTGTAATCCTAGCACTCTGGGAAGCTGACAGGGAAGACTGCTTGAGCTCAGGAGTTCTAGACCCACCTGAGCAAGAGCAACCCCCCCCCCCCATCTCTACTAAAAATAAAAAAATTAGTCAGGCATTGTGGTGGCACCTGTAGTGCCAGCTGCTACTCAGGAGGCTAAGGGAGGAGGATCACTTGAACTCACAAGTTTGAGGTTGCTGTGAGCTATAATGATGCCACAGAACTCAACTCAGGGCACAGAGTGCGACTCTGTCCCAAAAAAAAAAAAAAAAAAAAAAAAAAAGCATCCTTGTTTGTTGTGGCAGCCCTAGACAAATAGAGGAAGTATTAAAATTATCACAACATAAGTAAAGTTGTAAAGTGTTATAACTGTGTTATAGCTTTCATATGAAAGCCAAAAATTAGGTGGGATTACACCTGCGGTGCATCTTAAAAGGGTACATTTGAAACTTAGTAAATGTAGAATATAATTGTCTTAACACAATAACTAAGAAAATGCCAGGAAGGCTATATTAATCAGTGTGATGAAAATGTGTCAAACTGCTTATAAAACCAATGTATGGTGCCCCATGATCGCATAACTGTGTACAGTTATGATTCAATATTAATTAAAAAAAAAGTGTTCCAGCATCTTTGATCTTCATAAGAACAATATAAAAGGGTGTGAATCCTGTGATTAGATTTATTTTATGGGTGAGGCAACTAAGGCCAGAGATACGAGGCAAAATGCCAAGGCCACAGGAGCGTGAGTGTTGCATTTGGGATTCAAATCCACATCCATCTTAAGCTATTTCCAGGGAGACACCCCCAAAGAACACAAATGCTGTTCCCCCTACCTGTCCTTCACTTTCCTCTCTGGACAGAGCAGGAAACTTGGGTCTCTTTGCAACCAGGAAAGCATCCAGAGCAGGACAAACCTCCCAAACTACTAGTCCTTAGGCACACTCAACACCTCAGCCCAGTATGGCTTCTGGGTCTCAGGTCAACCCTGCTCAGATCTAACTCCCTAACTCTGACCTGCGAGGACCAAGACAGAATCCAAAGAACTCACAGATCCCTGGCAAGCTAGAAAAACAGTCTTGATTTATTAGGACAAAATTGGACTGCATTTGAAAACCTGAAATGCAATCAGCTTGCTGTGGGCATTAAATGTGAAAACACTTCCATTAGAGTAGTTTCTCCTACTAGTTATTAGTTCTTCTAAAAAGAAATGTGTACCTAAAGCCATCTTTCTTAAAGCATCCTGAAAGTCAGATGAGATTAAAATGAGAATGTTAAAACAAAATTAAGCAAGTGTTATAGGTGGCAAAATTTAGTTAATTGACCTAGACCCAGGAATGTCAAGCTGGAGTTCAATTCTAGAAGCTATAGATCATCAAAGGGCTGCGATTAAGAAATGATGTGCTCTTAAATAAGGCTAACTCAGCAGCCCTGGGAAAGATGGGTCAGAGACGAGATTGGAGACCATTTGAAGAGCTGGGGCAAAGATCCAAAGGACAGCCCTGGAGGGGCTGGTGGACAGGCAGACAGAGACACATTGTAGGCGCACAGTGTTATTTACTCCTGGCTGGCTGTTGGGGGTGGGGTGGGGGGGGGTGGGGACAAGAAGACCAAAAGCTTGGATTTGAACAGTCCGATGAAAGTGAAAGGAAGATAAAGAGCAAAGGTCAGCAGGAAGATGAGCTGGACGCTGACCATATGGACTTGATATGACCGTGGGGACCTCAACCAGTTATATGAACCCTCACTGCTGGGCTTTGTTTCAGTGTCAGAAATACACACTTTCATTTTGTTTAAGTTGTAGGTATTTTAATTTTTCTGTCCCTTGCACTCAAAGATAAGCCTAGTGAATACCAATAATATTGAGCCCTCCACCTTTCTCATAGCCACAGTCTCCTTTGAAGAGATAACTATGCTGGCCCCCAAATATTTCTCCCTCCCAGAGTTCCCTTATTTAGTCTGTCTCCAATGCTTACAGTTTCTCCCTTAGCAGTAGGTGCTGGCTCAGCTTTTTAGTCTAGTGTCTATGATGATGCTCTTGCCTGGGTGACCGCTCACTTGGCACAGCATGTCTTCTCTCCTCCCATCGACACAAACAGTTCTTACAGCCTGCCACACACTGCCCTGCTGGACAGCCCCACAACCTGCCCCAATACTTCCCAATGCCCCACCTGACTTTCAAGGTCCTCGTAAATCTGGCTTGGACCTGATCTGATATTTCCCCCACGTTCTCCAATATGAATTTGAGTTCTAATCAGGCCAGTTTTCTTTCTAAAATACCATGTCCACTCCAAGCTCCATAATTTGCCCCATGGAGTAACCTTTTCTATGAAATATCTTTTCACTTGGCTACAGAGCATTTTCAGCCATGTCTATCTCTATCAAGAACTTGAGCAAATTGGAAAGTCACCACATAAGAGCAGGTATGACTTAATCAGAGACTAAAAGTCCAGCAAGGTTCTAAGCAAGCTCCCAGCTAGATCGTAAGCAACTTGAAAGCAGAGGTCCTGTCAAATACCTCCTCAACATCAACCTGCTCCCCAAATCTCTGAAAAAAAGTGATCAGAACTAAATATTGAGAGATTTTCAAAGTAAGGGAAGAAAAATAATGCAAAAACCGTGAAATAATTAATTTTTTTTTTTTTTTAAAGACAGAGTCTCACTTTTTGCCCTCCGTAGAGTGCTGTGGCATCACAGCTCACAGCAAGCTCCAACTCCTGGGCTTAGGCGATTCACTTGCCTCAGCCTCCTGAGTAGCTGGGACTACAGGCGTCCGCCACAAGGCCCAGCTATTTTTTTTGATGTTGCAGTTTGGCTGGGGTCGGGTTTGAACCCACCACCCTTGGTATATGGGGCCGGCACCCTACCCACTGAGCCATAGGCACTGCCCAAATTATTTAAAAATTTACAAATAACTATGTGATAAAATAGACTTTCACACATAAATGCAAATGGATTTAAAAGTTAAAATCTACAACCTCATACCCATTTTGATGGCTACCATAAGAAAATAAAAGCAAAAAATAGCAAGCATTGGTGAGAATGTGGAGAAATTGGAATACTTGTGAGCTGTTGATGGGAATGTAAAATGAACCAGCCACTGTGGAAGACAGTATGGAAGTTCCTTAAAATATTAAACATAAAATTGTCATGCCATGAGTGGTGGCTCATACCTGTAATCCTAGCACTCTGAGAGGTCAAGGCAGGAGGATCACTTGAGGCCAGGAGTTCCAGACCAGCCTAAGCAAGAGCAAGAATCCTTTTTTATATTAAAAAAAAAGAAAGAAAGAAAGAAAGAAAGAAAGAAAGAAAGAAAGAAAGAAAGAAAGAGAGAAAGAAAGAAAAATTAGACAGATGTGGAGGTGGTATGTGTCTATAGTCCCAGCTACTTGGGAGGCTGAGGCAAGATAATCACTTGAGCTCAGGAATTTGAGGTTGTAGTGAACTATGATGATGCCATTGCACTTGAGCTCAGGCAACAAAGGGAGACCCTGTCTCAGAAGAAACAAACAAAAAACAATTACCATATGATCCAGAAATTCTACTTCTGGTTATATACCCAATAACTGAAAGGAAGATCTCAACAAGATGCTGGTATACCCACGTTCATAGTAACATTATCCACAATAGCCAGATGTCCAGCAATGGGTGAATGGATAAACAAAATGTGGTATATATACCTTCAATGAAATATTATTTAACATTAAAAACTACTTTTGTTTGAATGTTTGTTCCCTCCCAAACTCATGTTGAAACTTAATCACCATTGTACCAGTATTGTAAGAGGTGGGACTTCTAAGAGGTGATTAGGCCACAAGGGCTGCACACTCAGGGGTAGGATTTATGCCATCATGAAAGGATGAGTTCAGCCCCCTCTTGCCCGCCCTTGCCCTTAGGCCTTCTATCGTGGGATCATGCAGCAAGAAGGCTCTTGGCAGTTGCTGGTTCTTCATCAATCTTAGGATTCCCAACTTCCAAAACTGTGAGCTAATTTCTACTTATTATAAATTACCCTGTCTCAGGTATTCTGTTTTAGCAGGAAAGGCAGACTCAGACAAAAAGGAAGGAAATTGTAACACATGCTATAGTATGCATGAATCTGAGGATATTATGCTAAGTGAAATAAGCCAGTCACAAAAAGATAAATACCATATGATTCCACTTACATGAAGTACCCAGAATAGGCAAATTCATAAAGACAGAAAGTAGAATGGTATTTGCGAGGAGCTAGAGGGAAGGAGCACAGGGTGTTGATTAATGTATACAGAACTTGGGAAAATGAAAAGAAAGCTGGAGACTGGTTATATAACAGTATGAGTAGAGTTAACATGACTCTACTAAGCCCTTAAAAATCGTTGAGGTGATCACTTTATGTTATGTGCTTTTATAATTAGAAATTAAATTTTTTTTTCATAAAATTAGACTCTATAGGATTTAGTTTTCAATCCTGGCAGCACATTTGTATCACCAGAGGAATTATGAAAATAAAACATTGATTTCTCTTTCCTCTTTCCCCAGAGATAGTTATCTAATTGGTTTGAGGTGGGATCTTGAATGATTTTAATGTATAGCCAGACAAATGAATCACTGGTACAGGAATTAGGGGAAAAAATCAGTAATCTCACATATATTTTGTAGACACAGAATCTTAGAAGAAATCTATGAGAGGTAACAGAAAAGTCTGAACTTTAGTCTAACATCCCTAAGGTTGGTTCCCATCCTAGCTTTGTGACGTTGAGCAACTCACTCTCCAGCACCTGGTAGAGTTCCCTCTGTCCAGCCTGATGCCTGACACTTAGTAAACTATTAATAGATAGTAAATGAATGAGTAAATAGCACATCTCTCTAGAAATGCCACTTTTATTTTGAGAATTAGCTACCAGAAAAAATAAAAGTACAGCCCTAAAATTGTGGTTGGCATACACTAGGCATGTAATTAATGATAGATATATCATTCTGAAACCAATGTGGAACAACCTTTACAGATTGTCTAATTCAATCTGCTAATTCATTTAGCAGGTGAGAACACCAGGGATCAATGAAGAGAAAGGATTCTTTACCCACTGTTCATCTATTACATGATAGCCTTCTATGTTCTTAATTTCTGGTATCTGAAGTATTTTAGTGTAAATATCTACATTAAGATTTCCCCCCAAATCAATGCTGCTGTTCAAACCATCCCTTATGACAGGAACTAGGATGTGTTCAGATAACCCTCCACGAGCCTTGCTCACCCATGTTTGATGGCAGAATATAGCTCTTTATACCAATCTGTGGAACATCAAGCCTGAGATCTGAGTTATTCTATATATCAAAGACAATTTCCAGGGACTTCTTGGGGGAGTAAATCACTCCTTGCTGATTGTCAAGGGTTTTCTCTAAAATGAGGTTTCTATAAAGCTTCTAAATGTTAAGGCCTCAGTGACTCACCACCAGCCCACGATGCCCTGTTCTTCTCAGTTATGCACTGACAGTCCCTTCGGCCCAAAGGAGGTGTGCACCTTTGGGACATGGACAGGCCGCCAGCAGTCCCAGTCTTCATTTTTTCAGACTGACTTCCAGGTGACTTGTGTATGCCAAAGTTGAGAAGCATTGCCATTCTAGGAGCTACTTGGTGGTCCATCCATTCCTGTGTTCAACAGCTTATTAAGCAGGTGCTCAAAAGCAGGCCCTGTACTTGGCACCATCAGCACAAAGTCAAAGAAGACATTATTCTTATCATCAAGGAGTTCAGAATCTCCTAGGTGACTGACAAATAGCCAATGGCATAGTGTGATCATTCATTCATTTCATTTAATCATTAAGTGTAATAATAAAAAGTCTGTACATAATAGCATTCAAACCATGAACTCAGCACCTGCACTGCCCAGGTCTGCATCCCAGCCTCACTGCTCACTACCTGTGTGACCTTGGACAAGTAACTTTGTCTCAGTATGCTTCAGTTTCCTCATGCGTAAGAGGGAGATAATGATGCCACCTCCCTCACAGGGTGACTGTGATGATTCAATGACTTCATATGTGTAAAACCTAGCATGTAGTAAGTTCGGAGGTTTCCAGAAGCCCCTAAGCTTCATGAAGGGAAGGACTTTTGCCTGTTTGAGCTCTAACACCTAAGAGATGCCTGTCACACAGCAGACAATCGCTAAGTATTTGTTGAATGGATAAATGAATTTCCATGTGAGATTGCCAGCAATGGACTAGACGAGCTGGAATTAAGTGATTCTTCTCCCCACTTCCAACACAAAAATTTTGGGCAATTTGGAGATGAACATTGTAAAAATACATATCTGGGCTCCAAAGGGAGATAAATCCCTAGATACTACAAAATCAAAGAAAGAGATCACAAGCAGAGGTTTATGTGGAAGCTAACACATTAAAGTCTCAATAATTGCTGATTTTTGCAATAGTGGTGGTGGTGGTGGTGGTGATGGGGATGAAGATGATGGCTTGATGAAGATAAGCCTCAATTAGAATTACAGGGCACAGTAAGACAAGACCAGTATTTCCAGAGCAACTGCTTGGGAAGTTCTTCCTTTCCCTACTTCTTCCTGTAGCACTCACCTGTTTACCAAATAGATTGTGACTTCCTTGAAGATGGAACTACCTATGTCATCTCTTCACCTCAACAATTTGTGTTCATGGAGTGATCATTGCACTCAATAGGCTAAGGAGTGGCTGAGGCTCATTTCTCTTGTCCTGGGGCAACCATACAAAGTCCAAGACTCCCAGGCCTTACTGTTCAGGAGAGACATAACATGTCAAGTTCAGACTCCCACCCAGTGTTTCACTTCACTGCTCACCATAGCCACTAAGGTTGCTCAGAGAAGATTAAAACTTTCACAGGTCTGATAGAAGATCTTAATGTTCAGGCTTCCTCCAGCCTGCTATAACCTGTTCAAGCTCTAGTTTCTTGGGGTACCAATCTATAAGGGATGATAAAACTTTCACTGGAATAAATAGGAATAGTTAGGGTACCAGCTAACTCAGGTTTCCATATGAGTCCTTTAAATAACCACCAAATATAAATTGGAACTGCTAAAATCAACATAGCACATTGGAGTAGAAATTTTAAAAACATTCTTAGTTGTCACTAACAAATAAAAGGTGAGTATTTTAGTACTTTGCATGTGCAAACTGCATAGTATCACTACTGCATTCACCACCAACTCTGGGACCAGCTAGCTGATATTCTGAAATCAAATAGTACATAGTGTAGTGTAGTGCTGCTCACTGGGAAAGTGTGATTCCTTTTTTTAAATATAAATCTTAAACCCTTGAGTATATCTTTCCAAAAGCTATCTGATTCTGAAATTCATAATTCCTAGGCAACTCCGAATAAGTTAAAATGTTATGATACATGAAATAGACACAATATATCCTTTACTTTTTAACTGAAAAAAAAAAGAAAAACACAATTTTTTATTAGATGAGTTTCTCCAAGAGCCTACTAAATAAATATTGAATATATAGTTAGAGAGTCTTCTTTTCAAAAGCATCCACACATCTCAGTCTAGCCCCATTTTTTTTTATTATTATTAAATTATAGCTGTGTACATTGATATGATCATGGGGCATCATACACTAGTTTCACAGACTGGTTGACACGTTTATATCACACTGGTTAATATACCCTTCCTGGCAATTTCACAGTTACTCTGTTAAGACATTTACATTCCACATTTACTAAGTTTCACATATACCATTGTAAGATGCACCACAAGTGTATTCTCACCAATCCCCACCTTCCACCCACCTCCTCCCTCCCTCCCCTCCCTTTCCCCCTTCCCCCTATTCCTAGGTTGCAAATGGGTTACAGCATTCATGTGAAAGCCCTAAATTAGTTTCATAGTAGGGGTGAGTACATTGGATACTTTTTCTTCCATTC
>CAUYPK010141019.1:0-35948 GCA_963574355.1 Loris lydekkerianus | reverse complement strand
TCCTTTAAATTCTAGGTGCTTACTTTGCTGGTGGTCCACCATGATGGTCAGTGCATAGAACAGGTTGAAGCATTTCCTGTAGAGCTGGTCTTGTGGCAAATTTCCTCAATGTTTGCATATCAGTAAAAGATATTATTTCTCCATCAATTTATTTTATTTTATATTTTATTTTATTTTATTTTATTTTTTATATTTTATATTTTATTTTTATTTTTATTTTATTTTATTTTATTTTATTTTATTTATTTATTTTATTTTTTATTTTATTTTATTTTATTTTATTTTTTATTTATTTTATTTTTTATTTTATTTTATTTTTATTTATTTTATTTTATTTTATTTTATTTTATTTATTTTATTTTATTTTATTTTATTTATTTTATTTTATTTTAATTTAATTTAATTTAATTTAATTTTATTTTCTGGATTTAGGCAATTCTCTTGCCTCAGTCTCCTGAGTAGCAGGGACTATAGGCACCTGCCACAGGCCCAGCTATTTTTTGTTGTTGTTGCAGCTTAGCCGGGGCCAGGTTCAAACCCGCCACCCTCGGTATATGGGGCTGGCACCCTACCCACTGAGCAACAGGTGCTGCCCTCTCCATCAATTTTAAAGCTTAGTTTAGCAGGATGTAGAATTCTGGGTTGGAAATTGTTTTGTTTAAGTAGATTAAAGGTCTTTTGGCTTGAAAAAAGTTTCATTAGAGAAATCTGCAGTCACCCTGATGGATTTGCTCCTGTAGGTCAGTTGGTGCTTACTCCTGACAATTTGCAAAATCTTTTCTTTTGTCTTGACTTTGGACGGATTCATCACAATGTGTCCTGGAGAAACTCTATTTGAGTTAAGGCGACTTGGGGGTCCGATATCCCTCTGAAAGGAGTATATCAGAATCTTTGGTGATGTTTGGGGAATTTACATTTATAATATTCTCTAGTATGGCTTCCATTCCTCTGGGGCATTCTTCTTCCCCTTCTGGGATACCTATAACTCATATGTTTGAATGCTTCATAAAGTTCCATAATTCTGTCAGTGAACATTCTGCTTTCTCTCTCTTTTCTGCCTCTTTAACTATCTGAGTTATCTCAAGAGCTTTGTCCTTTACCCTCTGAGATTCTTTCTTCTGCATGGTCTAATCTGTTGTTGATAGTTTCTGCTGCCTCTTTAAGTTCCCTAATTGACTGCTTCAGTTCCTTCACTCTGCTATATCTTTCTATATTCCTCATATCATTTCTTATTTGATTCTTTTTTTTTTTTTTATTTCCTTTTGGTTATTTTCCACTTTCTCAGCAATTTCCTTCATTGTTTTTTGGTCATTTTTCATTTTCTCACAATTTCCTTCATTGTTTTCATCATCTGTATTTTAAATTCCCGTTCTGTCATTTCTAACATTTCTTTATAGGTGGAATCCTCTGCAGTAGCTACATCATGATCCCTTGGGTGTGCGTGTGTGTGTGCGCTCTAGATTGGTTTATCATGTTACCAGGATTTTTCTGCTGATTCTTTCTCATGAGTGTTTTCTTTTAACTGTTTCTTTGCCCTAATTTTCCTTTCACTTCTCTTGCTCTTTAAGTTACTGTGCCTCTGGCCTAAGGTTTCAATGAGTCCTTTTGGTACAGGACTAAAAGGATGAGAAGGTTGAAGAGCAAGAAGGGAAAAAAGATTTTAAAAAAAGAAAAAAGAGAAAGGGGAGGGGTGAGTAAAAGGGAATATTGATAAAAAGAAGAGAGGCACAGAAGAAAGAGGGAGACAGGAGTAATAAAGGTGTACAGTAGGGTACTTTGACCCACACCTTAAAAACCCCCAACCTCTGGGGGTGCTGGGTTGGGTGGTTCCCTTGAGGTCAGCAGCTCTTGGCCAGCCTGAGCAGACATAGTACCCCACTGCCACCAAATAGAGAGGAAAGAGAAAAATACTATAAATCAAAGCAAATAGAAAATCATACAGGATAAAACGGGGGGGGGGGGAAACAAATAACAGGGGCAGAAACACTAGCAAAAATGAAGTTCTTGTTATCAAAGAAGGAAAATTATATTTAAACTAGAAAAATAAAGAAAGAAAAAAAAAATCTAGGAGAAAAATGTTGAAATTAAAAGAAGCAATATATGGGCAGCCCCTGTGGCTCAAGGAGTAGGGTGCTGGCCCATACACTGGAGGTGACAGGTTTGAGACCAGCCCAAGCCCCAGCCAAAACTGCAAAAAAAAAAAAAAAAAAAAAAGCAGTATATATATTTTGCTGAATATTGCCTGGGCAACAAGTGATCTTCTGGGGTATGAGATGCTAATCACAATGTTGATACAGCTGGATGAGATGGAGACTGGAGGCCTCTGCTGACTTCTTTGCCCTCAAAGCCCACAGTGTTGAGAGTCTGAATCTCTCCTCAGCCCACTTAAAAGACACTTTAAACTGTTAACCTTGGCTAAGCAGACGCTTTCCCAGGATAGCACTTGTACACTGGAATCTCTCCTTAAGTGGCTGCCCACTTATCCGATGCACCAAAACCAGCTTCAATCTATGCCTGTGAGGGCTGAAGCTGCAAGGCAGCCCTCCTACTGCCAAACACTGAAAGCTCCACTCTTCCCCAGTGTCTCAGTCCCGGCCTTTGGCACTGTTCACAGTCACTAGATCACTCGCCCATGGTCTCCCAGCCTGAGCCTAGCTCTGTGACCCTGAGAGTGGAACCTGCAGGGCAGTTCTCCCACAATGGCTGTGTGAGGCCCATAGCTGAACAACATTAGCTTCATTCCACCCAGGAGCTAAGTCCCAGACCCTGGACAATGCTTAAAGTCACCTGCACTCTTGCCCAAGTTCTCCCAAGATAACTCAACCACGTGTCCAAGTCCAAAAAAACAAAACAACTCACAGGGAAGGCCTTCCCTGTCTGCAATCTTTCTGCTGTTATAGTTACAGCTGCGGCAGCCTCAGACTATATGCAACCACTTGCCACTTCTCCACTGCTTTTGTCCTCCTCCTAGGGTCCAGAAGTCTCTCACTATCTCCCTGATCCCTAAAGGGATGTTTCTGGGCAGAGCCCACAAGCCAGAAGTGCCTGGAGTCTTCTTCCCCAATCTCATCTCACCCAGTTGCAAAGAAGCTGTTACTCGGTGGCCATCTTGTTCCCCCCTCCCCCCCAATGCCAATTATTATTTAAGATAAGGGTTAATTATTGTTGTTTAAGATAAGGGTTAACATGGCTTTTTCTTTGAACTTTTATGTATAAACTGCGGTTTTGGAAATAGAAGAGCAGAACAGACTTGAGAGACTACGTTTGCTGTTCTCCAGAACTGTTGGCCTTCTGACAGTAAAGTTTGTTGGACCTAATCCCCATCTCTGCATTTGGCTGACAGTGACAGGCAGCTGAATTCTCTTTATCCAGTAACATTTCGTGACAAGGTCTTGCTCTGCAGCCCAGGGTGGATTACCCTGGGGTCATTATAGCTCATTACAACTTCACATTGCTGGGCTCAAGCAATCCTCCTACCTCAGCTTCTTGAGTAGTGGAGACTACAGGTATGCACCATCACACCTGGCTAAATTTTCTATTTTTTTTTTTAGAGATGGGTTCTCTAAACCCAGGCTGTTCTCAAAGTCCTGGCTTTAAGTGATCCTCCCACCTCAGCCTCCCAAAGTTGTTGGGATTACAGGAGTGAGCCACCACATTGGGCCTGGCTTTTTCTTTCTCACTTTACACTCACTCCCATTGTTCCCTTTGCCCAGAATATCTTTCCCACTTTTTCTTTACCCAGCTCTCTTCTCCAAGCTTCAGAACTCTACTTAAATGCCACCTCCGGGTGGTGCCTGTGGCTCAAGGAGTAGGGCACTGACCCATATGCCAGAGGTGACAGGTTCAAACCCAGCCCCAGCCAAAAACTGCAAAATAACTGAATAAATTAAAAAAAAAAAAAATGCCACCTCCTCTGAGAAGTTCTCTTTGATCAGGTTGTGCACCTACATAATCTAGTTTCAAAACTGGGCCAACCCATGGTTACAATCATAATCTTTCGTGATTTTCTACCTTTGAGAAAACCAGAGAACTGTATCTATGGCTGACAGTAGAATCTCAATACATAGAGAAAATCAGCATCTAAGAGATATGGAATGTTACAACAATAGAAGCCAAGAGCCCTTGGGAACCACACTCCTGAGAGGGGTGTCTGGGAGGTGGTAGAACTTAATTTGCAGTGATGAGCTTCACTTGCAATCCTAAATTATGTCAATATGAGGTAAGAGGCTGTCTTGTCACATGTGAGAAGGTGCAACAAGTCTAGCACCTTAACAGTGGAAGGATAACAAGATGTTGTCTTCGGCAACTTCATCTCACTCCTCACCTCCAATACAACAAATAACTCTGTCTTTGGGCCATAGTCAGTCCACGTGTGTGAGCTTCACCTGCCAGACATCACAGCCATGGGAAAGACAAGAAAAAAAACAGGTCAACAAACTGATAGGGAAAACTGATGGTCACAAGGAAATTAAAACATAGGGCTGGAGATGGGGGAGTCAACTTTGCCTGGGAGCAGGGTGGTATCCAGAAGGGTGTCTTTGAGGAAGGGATATTTGGGGCCAAGGCCAAAGGAAAGGAGGAAGTTGGCCATGTGAAAAGCCTAGGCTGCTGCCTCTATCAATTTCTAGAAAGAGGGCTGGTTGTGGCCAGAGCTAAGAGCTGAAGGAGGAAGAAGAGGAAAATGAGGCGGGGGACTTGGCAGGAGAGCTGGGGGATAAACAGGGATCCACGGAAGGTGTTAGAACGGAGTGCATTGTCTGGTTTAGGTCCCAGAAGGGTTGTGGGCATTGCCTTCTGGAGAACGGCTGTGGCCTCTGTGGTCAACTCCTATCTGAATTGCTCCCAAATGCATTCGCTGCTTCTCTTCTCACAGCAGTCCCTGTGTTATTCTCAGACCTCTAATATCTATTTTACAAATGAGGTCACTAAAGTTTAGGAAATGCATAAAATATAAAGAAAAAGTGCTTAAGACAAATTGGCGCCCCCAATTTTATTGATGAATAAAATAACAAAGTTAATATTGCGCGCGGGGTGGGGGTGGGGGCACTCAACGATCCAGGAGGAGGGATCGGAAGAACCAAGAGAAAGAATTTAAGCCTACTCGCGGTTATATTTCGGCCAAATTCAATTCCCGGTCTTTCTGTGCCTCTGTTTCCTAACCTAAACAGCGTGGAGTGTAATTTCTTTGTTCCCTTCTCGCTTCTCTCCCCTGTCCCGCCCCAGCGTCGCAGGTGGGAACCAGAGACTTGGGACTATAAAAGCGGTTTCAAAGAGCTAAGCGATTTCGAAGGGCTATTGATTCCTCAGTGCGCAGCTTATACACCTCTCCGCGTGAACCTCGGGCGCGCCCTGGCGACAGGACGGCTGGTGGCTGACTCTGCCAGACCACAGGTGAAGTCGTGGCCGACATCTTTCATCCGGGCAATGGCCATCTTGGTAAAGGCCGTGTACTAGATTTTAGTTTCTACTTTCCCCTCCTTGTTCGTCAATATATAAAGTGAACGCAGGGATTGGGGTTTATGTACTATCGCTTTTTAAAGACACAAAGAAATGGCTGATTACCTTGGCTTGGGACTCAAACCCAGCCAGTATTTCCTTTACCAAAGTGGCGACAGCATGACACTAAATCGGTGCGCTCCGCCAGAAGCTCAGCGCGCAAGGACTGTGATAACGTCACGGAGGCGCGACCGAGCCGGTGCTGGGGAAAGGAGGTAGGAGCGACCGCGGCGCGGGCAAGCCCGGGGTGGGGGGCGGACGGGCCCGGCGGGGGCTGCTTAGCTTGGTTCCATCCTTTAGGAGGTGGGGTGCTAGGATACTGGGGCTCTCCTGATGTCAGGTCTCTCTCTAGGTGGGGAAAGGGGGCTGTGCCCATTTCCCGACCAGACAACTGAAGCCTAGAGGAACAGCTTCGTATTTTAGGCACTGCCCTGGAGCTGCTTCCGGTCTTGAGGGTGACAGAATTGGGTGCGGATGCCTCGGCTTCTTGCAGGGGAATCAGGGCTGGGGGGAGCCTAGGACAGCCGGGAGGAATTCTTGGAGAAGGTGGTGTTGCGCTTCATCCTCCATTCTCTTGCCTTCACATTCGATCAATCACATATGTCTTGATTCCCTCCTAAGTGTATCCTTTTGCCCAGCCTGAGCCACTTCCTGGACCCCGCCAGGACTCCAGAATCCTGGCATCCCCAGAGTCCATCTCATTACCACCCACAGAGAGTTCTGTCTGACCCACAGATCTGGGCCTCCCAGCTCTAACGCCCCTCACAGCTTCCCATCATTCTGGAATACAAATCACTTATTTTCCTAACCCTGCCTCTTACATATTACTGCAGGCTGAGATCTCCGGGAAGCCCTTTGACTCCAGCTGGGTCAGAAGCCCCCTCTGGACTTATTCAGCACTCTGCATGTCCCTAGCACAACTCTGTTAGCATTTTGTGACCCTTGTTACTTGTGTATCTTCTTGCTAGTCTGGGAGTCCCATATAGACTGGATGCTCATTTGCCTCACTTCTTTTCCCAGCATCCCACACATGTAAGATCCCCAGTAGATGTTTGTTAAATGATAGCATGTGTATTTGAGTGAATGTGTACCACACAGAGAAGGATTGTCTGTATTAGTCATCTTGGGCTGTCATAACTAAATACCACAGGCTGGGTGGCTTAAACAGCAGAAACTTATTAGAGTTTGGGAAATCCAACATCAAGGTGTTGGTTGATTTAGTCCCTTGTGAGGACTTTCTTCCTGCTTTGCAGACAGCCACCTTCTCACTTCCATCCTGATGGGGAAGACAAACATTTGTCAAATAATCGTATAAAGGAATGTAAAATAGCAATATGCTAACACCTCAAAGAGAAGTTTGTATGATCAGGGAAGGCTTCCTGGAGGCAGCAACACCCGAGCTAGGCCCTCAAGTTTAAATAGGGGTTAACAGTGCCTATAGTCCCAGCTACTCTGGAGGCTTAGGCAAGAGGATCACTTGAGCCCAAGAGTTTATGAGGTTGCTGTGAGCTAGCCTGCCACCATGGCATTCTACCCAGGGCAAGTGAGACTGTCTCAAAAAAATAAATAAGTAGAAGTTAACTAGGTAAAAAGAAGAGCAAAGAGTATCCTGCTGGACAGCATAGCAAGTACAAAGGCCCTGGGGTAGAAACCTGCTAAGTGTATTTGAAGAATGGCAAGGGAGCAGTTGTAGCTGCAGGGAAGTGTGTGAGAAGAGGCAGACAGGAAGAGGAGCAGGGACAAGTTTAGTTGGGGAGAGCCTCAGTTTTCTTATCTGAAACCTGGACAGTGACCCTCATTTTGGGGGATGAAAGTACCCATCTTATATGCTGCCTCGGGGTGAAATGGTTTAGGATGGGCCTGGCACATCGTGTCAGTCAGAATTTCAGTTATTGTTACTGTTAAGCTTTGTCTGACTCCAAACCTCCACTCTGCCCACTGCACCATCTTGATTCTTTCAGTGTTGGGCTCCCACCCTCAACCCTTCATCAATTCACACAGCAGGTGGGGGCTTTGGAACAATCTAAATGAGAAGGTGTTCATGCCCTTCTCAAAGCTGCCTCTCCCTTCCCCTCAGTCACCTACTCTGTCATCAGTGGCCTCTATACTGTTTTGTAGCTTGTAGCCTCATAACTGCTACAGGGCTTTTGCCTGTCCTGTGCTTTCAGCCCAGCATTCTCTTTGTCCTCCCAGTGTTGTCTCAGCTCTGCTGCCACCTACTGGGGTGTTGTGAGAATTCACTAAGATGCTGTTGGAAAAGCACTTTGCACAACTGCTGCAAACCAGCAGATGGGATTTCTGATGGGGCTCAGAGATGGGAACCTACCCCCACAAGTCACACAGCTAGGAGGTTGGGATGGGGACTTGCCTGGTGATCCTGAGCAGGATGGCCCTTTTATGCTTTTCTCTTCATTCTTGGATTCTGGGCCTGTTTCTCCAAGGTTTAGCAAAGGACAGAGCTGGAGAAGTTTGGGGATGGGTGGGTGGCAGAGAATGATTCAGAAGACAGGAATATCAGCCCGTTTTCCAGATAAGAAAAACTGAGGCCCAGAATGCTGCAGTCACATTCTTTGGACTGCACAGCATGGGCAGCTTGAGTTGGCATTCTTTTTTATTTTTGAGACAGAGTCTCACTTTGTCTCTCTCAGTAGAATGCCATGGCATCATAGCTCACAGCAACCTCAAATTCTTGGGTTCAAGTGATTCTCTTGCCTTAGCCTCCCGGTAACTGGGACTACAGATGCCTGTTACAATGCCTGGTTATTTTTAGAGACAAGGTCTCCCTCTAACTCAGGCTGGTCTCGAACCTGTGAGCTCAAGCAATCCACCTGCCTCAGCCTCCCAGAGTACTAGGATTACAGGTGTGAGCCAGCGCTGGTCCTGGGCTTTTGTATTTTTGGGGTTTTTTTGCATGTTTTGGCCGGGGTTGGGTTTGAACTTGCCACCTCTGGCATATGGGGTTGGCGCCCTACTCCACTGAGCCACAGGCACCACCCAGGGCTTTTATATTTTTATAAACACTGGAGGAGCTGGGGGAATCATAATGTCTCTTAGCCTCTGCTCAGCCTGGCATTCTTAATTTCTCAACCACATAGCCTGCCTTCTTGCACCTGAAAAGCAGGCTTTGGAGTTGAGACCTTAGGCTCAGCCTCATGTGACATGGGCAGACACGTTGGCTCCCCCTCCTTAGAATGGGAATAATGATAGCTCCCACATTTATGACTTTGGAGGAATTCAGTTGAGTTAACCCCCATGTGAAGTGCTCTGCTGAGAGCCAGACATGAGAAGGGTGGCAGGTGGGGACATTGGCATCTGCCATTTGTGTACACCACCGTGCTTTATGTTTGTTGTAACATCTCCCCACTGTCCAACTGTCCTTTCATGGAAGTTCATGGTAGCTGGTCACCCACGGTGAGGGGTACATGGCCACAGGTCTGTGGAACTTGTGGACTGAGGCACTGTGGGTGGCAGAGCGGGAGAGCCTCCACAGACTGCCAAACAGGGTCCATAGCAGCATGACTTGTAAGAGCAAGTAAGTGGAAACAACCTAGATTTCCATCCATGGACAAATGGATAAACAAAATGTGCCATATTTCAGCCATAAAAAGGAATGAAACACTGATGCCTGCCATAATGTGGATGAACCTCAAAATAGGATGCTGAGTGAAAGATGCCAGTCATAAAAGGCCACATAGTATATGATTCTGTTGATGTCAGATGTCTAGAACAGACAAATCCACAAAGATAGGAAGTGGATTAATGGCTGCCAGGGGCTGGGGAAGGGAGGGAATAGGGAGTGACTGCTAATGGGGATGGGATCTCCTTTGGGGGTGATGACAATGTTCTGGGACTACGGGAGGTGTTACACCAAATTGTACACTTTTAAATGGTACATTTGTGTCATGCATATTTCACCTTAATAAAATGTTAAAAGCTTGAGCAAGAGCAAGGTCCCATCTCTACTAAAAATAGAAAAGAAACAGCCAGGCATGGTGGCATGCACCTGTATTCCCAGTTGCTCAGGAGGCTGAGGAAGGAAGATCACGGGAGCCCAGGAGTGTTATGATGATGCCACTGTACTTGAGCTGGAACAATAGATTGAGACCTAGTCTAAAAAAAAAAAATAATAAGGAGAGAGGAAACACTAAGTTCAAGGCCCTCATTTAATACAGGCAAGATCAATGAGCCCCCAGAGGGTCCTGGCTGCCCAGATGTGAATGTAGAGGTGCCCAGGGTCACACCAGTCCCTGTCCTTTTCCCACAGCCTGCTGAGGGATGCCCAAGAAGTTCCAGGGCGAAAACACCAAGTCGGCAGCAGCCCGGGCAAGGAGGGCAGAGGCCAAGGCAGCAGCTGATGCCAGGAAGCAAAAGGAGCTGGAGGATGCCTACTGGAAGGACGACGACAAACACGTCATGAGGAAGGAACAGCGCAAGGTCAGTATGCCCCGACTTCCCTGGTCTATATGCCCTGTAGCAAGGACCACAGCTCCATGGAGCTTTCATGTGAAAGGCCAAAGACATTGGAGGTGGAGAAAGGAGGCTGAGGCAGAAGAAGTAGTTTGTACAAAGGCCCTGGGGTGGCAAGGACTTGGTTTGTTTGGGGAGCAGTGAGGGAGCCACTGCCATAGGTTTGCCTCTCTCCATCAGGCAATGCCAGGGTTGGGCTTGACTGGTCTTTCTTGCCTGGAAGTAATTCTCCTCCGAGGGGACACTTTGCAATATTTGGAGACATGTTTGGTTGTCACAGCTTGGTGCAGGGGGGTGGCCAGTGGCATTGCTGGCATCTAGTGGATGGAGGACAGGGGATCTGCTCAACACCCCACAGTGTGATACTTCCACAGCAGAAAATGAGCCAGCCTTGTATAGCAGTAGTATAGAGGCTGAGAAGCACCATGATTCCTTCATTTCCAGCCTATTGATCTGCTGACCCTGAGTCCACAGGCTCCTCCAGGTGTTTATAAAAATACAAAGGACCAGGGCTGGGCCCAGTGGCTCAGGCCTGTAATCCTAGCATTCTGGGAGGCTGAGGCAGGCGGATCACCTGAACTCACAAGTTCGAGACCAGCCTGAGCCAGAGCGAGACCTTGTTTCTTCCTTTCTTTTTTCTTTTTTTTTTTTTTTTTTAGACAGAGTCCCACCATGTCGCCTTGGTAGAGTGCTATGGCGTCACAGCTCACACCAACTGCAAACTCTTGGGCTTTAAATGATTCTCTTGCCTTAGCCTCCCAAGTAGCTGGGACTACAGGCGCCCAACACAACCCCTGGCTATTTGTTGTTGCAGATGTCGTTGTTGTTTTAGCTGGCCCAGGCTGGGTTCCAATCCGCCAACTCCGGTGTATGTGGCTGGCGCTGTAACCACTGTGCTATGGGCGCGGAGCCTGAGACCCCGTTTATAAAAATAGCCAGGCATTGTGGTGGGCGTCTGTAGTCCCAACTACTTGGAGGCTGAGGGAAGAGAATCGCTTTTTAAGAGTTTTGAGGTTGCTATGAGCTGTGACACCATGGCATCCTACCGAGGAATGACAAAGTGAAACTGTGTCTCAAAAACAAATAAACAAAAAGCCCAGGACCAAGCACAAAGCTTGTGCTACTTTGATTCGCGTCTCCCAAGTGGCTCTGGGCTGCTGCTGACCTGTTTTGTGCAGTAGGTGGCGCCAACGAGCCATCTTAGCCACAGCTCCTGGTCCCTGCCCTGGGCAGGTGAGACGCTCCTGCCGCAGCCTAGGGGCCCCTATCCTGACAGCTGCCCAGTTGGTGGGGCACCTGAGCACTTCCACCTGTTTTTCCCATCATCTTTATGTGCAGGGCTGAATCCTGCCTTGCTTTAGGAACCGTGAATATCAGTGGTTCCCCCTCTGTGTTCCCCTCCATCCCCCCTGCTGCATTGAGTCCATAGAGCAGTTTATTTTTTTGATTCTCAAAATTTTGACACTATAGGAAAGTTGAAAACCCAAAAAGAAAAACATCTGCCAAAGATCCAGTGTCCAGACAGAACTGCCACAGACCTTTTGATCAAGTTTCTGGAGCACTGGTCTAGCCCTACTTATGGCCTGCATCTTGGGCATTGGGGTGTCTTCCTCCTCTGGATGAGGAAACTGAAGCGATGAAGGCAGAAAGCTCAGATCACATGGCTGTGAGGAGGACTGGAGCCAGGGTGGCACCTTGTTATAAGGTTTGATGAAGAGCTGACAAAGTGGACTTCTCTTAGGCATGTACGTCAGGAACAGGTACCTGTCAGCATACCTGTGCCACATGCACCTGGAAGATCATACAGAGAGGCGATTGGATAGGCAGTAGGAGCCAGATGGTAAATAACTTAGGCTTCACTTAGGGGCCACATGGGAGGCTGCCAGACTCTATCATTGTAGCACAGAGGTGACCATAGACAATACATTCACAAATGGTTGTGACTGTGTTTACATAAAATTTTACCAAAACAAGCAGGGGCTATAATTCACCAACTCCCGCTGTTAGAAATTCTCAGTTCTTGGACGACGCCTGTGGCTCAATGAGTAGGGCGCCTGCCCCATATACCGAGTGTGGCGGGTTCAAACCCAGCCCCGGTCAAACTGCAACAAAAAAATAGCTGGACATTGTGGTGGGAGCCTATAGTCCCAGCTACTCGAGAGGCTAAGGCAAGAGAATCACCTAAGCCCAAGAGATGGAAGTTGCTGTGAGTCTTGACGCCACGGCACTCTACCGAGAGTGACAAAATGAGACTGCCTCTGAAAAAAGAAAAAAAAAAAAAGAAATTCTCAGTTCTTGGGGACTTCCTCATGACCTTACCTGTATCTCCCCTCCCCCAGCAATGCCTCTCCTGATTTTAAACACCAGACCTTGACATTGCTCTTGAACTTTTAGTGAACTGACTCATTGGTATGTCTGCTTTTTGTGTGTGGTATCTCGCTCAGACTGCCCCTTGGGGTTTTTCACCATTATGCCATCTTCTGGGTTTTATCTCTTCCCTCCTGTCCACTGACATGTTACCAGGCCTCTCAGAAGCTCACCTCATCCCTTTTATCCCCTAACATAATAGACACTTTTAAAATATATTGTTTTATGGAAAATAAAAATAAGAAATCCATACTTGCTCTTGCACCAAACTACTAAAAAAAAAAATATATATATGTATATATATACACACTCCCCTCCCAACATGATGCCAATGGCTTTTCTCACCCTACATGACAAGGCCTGTGCCCTTGGCAAAATGTCCCAAAGACACATTTCTCTTGACCTCAGATTAGCCCCAGGCTGTCGCATTTCATCTCCACTTGTTCCATATTAAGCAACTCTGTGATGAGCACCTGACCGGTGACTCTCTAGATTCCATCTCAATTATTTATGTGGCTCATTTCCAGTGGTTCTGGAATATTCCACCAAGTGGACTCATCCTTTGCCCATTGCCAGATGATGCCAATTGCTAATTGCCCTCTTTTAAGAACCGCAAGTGACTTTTTAAAAACAATTTTGATGAACATCAGATAGAAATGCTCGTGCTCTCTCCTTAATCCCTAACACAATGGCTGCATGCTCCATGTCCTTCCAGAGTTATTGGAGGCTTCTGGAACTCATTCATTTACTCACACATTTTTGCCTAGCACCTACTGAGTGCTGGGTGCTGGGTACTTGCAGGGCTGGGGACACAGGGCAACACAGCCCAACAGATCACTGCCCTCATGGGTCTCCCTCGTTGGGGAAAGATGGCTGGCTCTGTTCAGCAGAAAGTAGCCATACAACTCAGTACAGGGTCTCTGCCCCTGGGACAATAACATAATCAGAGAACTTAGAAAATGAGGATTTTCACAGTGTTGGAAAGAGCCCTGCAATAAAGGGGCAGGTTGGGGTAGGGAGCTAGGAGGAGCTGGTGTTCACTAGGGTCGGAGGCCAGTGAGGGCACTCCAGGTAGAGGAACAGCCTAAGGTGGGGCCTGTTGTATGCAGATGAGTACAGAGAGTGCATATGATATTCATAGGTCCCAGAGCCTCAAGAAGACACTCCCTCTGAGGCTCAGAGTACGATGGCCCTGCCTGAGGTGCTGCCCAGTAGCTGTACTCAAATACCCTTGACTTTAACCTTCTCCCAACTTTCCTATTGTGCGACATGGGGCCAGAGGCCCATAGGGTGTCCTTAGGCATGTCAACCCCTCTTCTGGGACTTAGTTTCATCAAGCCTGTTTGGAGCTGCCTAGGTAGTATCCCTGGAGGCACTACATGTGTGGGGACCACTCCAGGGGAGCTCTCAGGCAAGGGAGGCAGATGACAGAGTTGTAGGCAGGTGGAAGTGCCCAAGGGGCAAGGGAATCTGGGGATTGGGGGCCAGGCAGGAGGCAGGGGACTGTTGTGAACCTGTAGCAGCATCATGAATAAACTAAAACCTTGCTCTGCCCTCTGGGATAGGTGGAGGCAGTGGTGAAGGCTAAGTACCCATAGGCCAGATGTCCCGTCATCCAGCCAAGTGGTTCCTGCCTCAGGGCCTTTGACCTACTGCACTGTCCACCAAGGACTCTCCTATCCCCCAGTGTTTCCCCTGGCCTGCCCTCCTCAAGCCTAGGGACGTCACTTCTCCTTTAGTGCCACCCTCCTGCACTGGCCAAGGTTTTCATATCGTCCCCATTCTCATGTAAGATGGGAGGCCCCACCGGCAGGACCTGTACAGATCTTACTCCTGTGTCCCCTGCACCCAGCACATGGTCTAGCACACAGCAGGGCCTCATTCTGTGTTGGCTGAGGTGAAAACAGAGACCCAGCCAGAAACATGCTAAGTAGAGTTAGGTCCTCAGCCTGACTGCCAGTCTCTGCAGGAAGAAAAGGAGAAGCGGCGCCTGGATCAGCTGGAACGCAAGAAGGAGACACAGCGTCTGCTGGAAGAAGAAGACTCAAAGCTCAAGGGTGGCAAGGCTGCCCGGGTGGCTGCGCCCAGCAAGGTCACCCGTGCTCAGATTGAGGACACGCTGCGCCGTGACCATCAGCACAAGGAGGCCCCCGACCCAGGTGGGGCTGCATCTCTCTCTCGGGTGCCCTTTTGGCCCCTGGAGAGGTGGGGCAGGCCTCGAATATGGTGTTCAGTCTACAGCCCCCTCCGGGACCCCAGAGAAGTTGCCTGGGCTCTTCACGGTGAAAAGGCTGGGTGGGTAGGTAGGCAGCCTCTGTCCTGGCAGCCTGGCTATGTTTGCCTAGCCCAGGCCTGTGTACAGGCGTGCTAGGCACTAAAGGGCAGGACCCCTAACTGCTCCTGGGAGGGTTTCCCTGTTCAAGTTGCATTTCTATTCCTCCCAGATCCCTTCTTCCACCTCTGTCTCTTTCATCTCTGGAACTGTGCATCTCTGCTAATCTTTCTCTGCCACTGTATATGTATCTGTCACCCACCCACCCAGCTGAGAAAGCCAAGAGCCATTTGGAGGTGCCACTGGAGGAAAATGTGAACCGCCGTGTGCTGGAGGAGGGCAGCGTGGAGGCGCGCACCATCGAGGACGCCATCGCAGTACTCAGGTAACAGGGCGGGGCCTGGGCCCTAGGGGCAGGTCTTGTACCTTTGGGGGCGGGGCCGCGCCCAGAGGGCTTTGACACCGCTGTCCACCCCCAGCGTCTCTGAGGAGGCTGGTGACCGGCACCCAGAGCGACGCATGCGCGCTGCCTTCACTGCCTTTGAGGAAGCACAGCTACCACGGCTCAAAGAGGAGAACCCCAACATGCGGCTGTCGCAACTGAAACAGCTACTCAAGAAGGAGTGGCTGCGCTCCCCCGACAACCCTATGAACCAGCGAACCATGCCCTTCAATGCCCCCAAGTGAGCCCAGAACTGGGGGAGCCATCTTGAGGGCAGTCTAGGTCGTAACTCTGCACACCCTCCTGCTGGGTCAGCTCCAAGGATTACAGAGAGGTCCAGGGGCCTAGGCGCCTATCCCCAGGGCTACGTGCAGTGCCATCACCAGCCACTCCAGTTTCCCCCCAGAAGATCCCTGCTCTGAGTAACAGCCTTATCTCTCCCACCCCACCCCCCCGCACGTGCGTGTAGAGCCCCGGGGCTGAGTGCCCAATAAAGGCGGTCAGCAAGGCTGCGGTGAAGCCCTGTGTGCACATGGACCCTAAGTGGGAAGGGAGAGGGAAGCCAGAGGGAGGAGAAATCATTGGGCTAAGGATGTCTTTGGGTACCTGCTGTGAGTCACTCTAGGACCACAGCTGGAAAAGACAAGGGCCCCCAACAGTGCTCCTGCCAGCACCCCCTTCTTGATTGTGCCAGTTGTCTAGTGAGAGACTTGAATCACCCATTCTTCTGTGCAGTCTTTCCAGGGCTGCTGCAAGAAGGCGGCTCAGAGAGGTGGAGGACAGGCTGCACATAAGAGGCAGAGCCACAGAACTGAGTTGGAAGGGAGTCATTGGGCTCCTATGACTCCAGAGTCAGCCCAGCACTGACCAGGGGTCATGCTGTGGTTGCAATCAGGAAATGCAAGTTGCTCTGCTGTTATTCATTCAGGGGAGGCATCTGGTCAGGATTTCTTCCTTAGTAGGGAATGAGCCAGATTTCATCTCAGGAAAGAGGAAGGCACTAGGCAGGCAAAAGCCTGGAGGCTGAAAGGAGCAGGTGAGAATGCCAGTCCTATTGGAGACTGCGTATCTGGGAAGGGCAGGGTGGGATTCAGTCTGGTTCTGGCTTCCTAGAGTTTAGCCTGCCCTGAGGAACAAAGGAATAGCAGTTGGGAGATAGGCCAATGGGGCTCTTGTCAGGTGACCAAATTGCTTGGGTCACAGGGCTTTGAAAGGCATCATCAATCTAGGAAATGTCCCTGGCCTATGAGGGCTGGCAGGGGGAGGAGGTACTCCTGGGGGTTGCAGCACTTACCGGTTAGTCTTGGGAGCAGAGGATACTGGAAATGGACAGTAAGGAAAGGAAAAGGTGTATGTTGAATGCCTGCTGTGTACCAGGCCTTGGACAGCCCCTTAGTCATCCATGACATAAGGGAAGATTGAGGTACAAAGGTAGGGTTGAAGCATTCATCATGTCATCACCTCCTTACTCAACCAGGAAAGCAGGTTTATTCATTCCTCCTTAGGGCCTTTGCCCTATTGGCTTCTCTGCACTACTCTCCCCATTCTCAAGCCTCAGATGTGGGTCTCCCCACCCCAGATGTCTCCAACTTCACAGGGTTAGGGCTGGGGAGGGAAGGGGAGCAGGCCAGGTCTCTCTGTCCAGAGGTGGGAAGTAGAAAGCCTTCTGGGGGAGGGGGCTTAAAGGATACATAGAAGTTAAGGCCGGGCTTGGTGGCTCACACCTATAATCCCAGCATTGTGGGAGGCTGAGGGAGGTGGATTGTCTGAGCTCACAGGTTCAAGACCAGCCTGAGCAAGAACAAGACCCCATCTCTAAAAATAGTCAGGGATTGTGGGCAGGCACCTGTAGTCCTGGCTACTTGGGAAACTGGGGCAAGAGAATCATTTGAGCCCAAGAGTTTAAGGTTACAGTGAGCTATGATGCCATGGCATTCTACCAAGTGTGACAAAGTGAGAGTCTCAAAAAAAAAAAAAAAAAAGATACATAAGAATTCTTCAAACTATTAAGAAATGAGTATAATTGTGGAGAAAAAAAGTTCTTCACACACACAAGTGAGAAATGGAAAACTCTATGTGTAAAGGCCTGGAAATTACAACCTCTCCTGTTCAAGGGGGGGTGGGAGTGGGGTGCTATTAATAATTGGGTACAGTGTCTGTGGAGGGTACCTGAAACAATGATAGTTAATACAAAACTGCCAGCATATATTGAGCACTGGCTTAGTTTGGAGGTCCCCTAGGAACCACCCCGAAACAATGAGCAGAGGGTATGTGGGATGTTGAGGAGGGACCCCAGGAAGCATCAGTGAGGATTAGAAGATAAGGCACCCTGCCTAGGTCATCAACCAGCAGAGTCCCCACAGGAGGATGTAGGGGAAGAAAGCACTGGCCAGCTGTGAGAAGCACTCATTGGATGCTAGGCCTGGGCCAAGCATGTGGCAGCGGCATCTCACTAAACCCTGGGGACAGCCCCTGTGAGATATAGATCCTCTTTATATTATACACAGGAAAACTAAATCGCCTGCCCGTGTCACATAGGAAGCCCCCATAACCTTCCTACCATAGCCAGGAAGGCAGCAGGGGTGATGATGGGGCCCAGAAATGGGGCTGAAGGTGGAGAAGACTAGTGAAGTCAGAAAACTAGTGGAGCAACCCAAATAGCTTTCCGCAAATGGAGGTCTGGGTTCAATCTGTTCTCTGCCTCTTCTGAGGCCTTAGGCAAGAGCCTGAATGATCTAAGCCTCAGTTTCCTCCTCTATAAAACTGAACTAAAATCAATGCCCAGCCCTAGGCTACCTCCAGAATCAGTGAAATGGCGTCTGGGAAGGTATGTCCATGAAGAAAAGGAGCCCCCCACACGACCATACTGGGGTCTTTTTGGCCGGGCATAAGCGAATATTGGGGACCAATGGTGAATAACTCAGGGAAGAAGCTGACTGGAGGGCCTCGGACACCAGGCTGAAGAGTGGGGTTTCATCCCAGGGCCATGGGGAGCCACGGCAACGTGTGTGGGCAACGTGGGGACCGTATCAGAGATACGCTCTACCAGGGACTTTCAGACGGACGGGAGGGGACCAGAGTGAAGATAAAACCCGTATCTGGAGCTGAGAGGACCGCCCTGAGCCTTGAGACATAAAAACGAAGCGAAAACATTGGTTCCGACGTACAGAAAAGCCCCTTCTACCTCTGGTCCCGCCCATCCCTCCGGAATCCCGGGCCCGCGCGTGCGCGCTGGCTGTGGGGAATCCCGAGCTCCGCCGCAGTGCGCGGGAGGGGGGGTAAGAGGGGAGTTCCGTGCGCTTCCAACTCAGCCCCGCGCGTTGCCACGACGACCAGGAGGGGCCACGGAGCTGCAGGGTGCGTACGGCGCCTGCGCCGGGCCGCTCGCTTCTAGCGCCAGGGCTTTCCCGTCGCGCGCCAGCTGAGGGAGAAGAAGCCGCGCCTAGTACGCATGCGTCGACCCCCACCCACCCCTTCCCCCACTCACCCTGAGGGCTGGGGAATCCTCACCACCCGCAGTGCGCACTGGGGGTGGGGCGGGGAATCCGGCTCGAACCGGAGTGGGGTTTGCCTAGGAGGTGGCGGAGGGAGCTAGAGCGGGGTCTTCCCGAGGTTTCCACTCCGGCCCCCGCCGTCGCCTTGGAAACCCCGCGCGCAGGGGGCATTGCGAGGGCGGCGGCGGAGGCCTTGGGGAAGCCGGGCGGCTGTGCGCCTGCGCTGGGTCCACGCCTGCAGCCGGGGTTCCCCCTCGTGTGCCCCGGGGGATGGCGCGGGGAGGAAAGGAGAGGGTGGGTTCCGGGAGGGGCGTTCTGGGGAGAGTGTGGAGAAGGGGAGGTTGCCGAAGGAAGAGATGCTGGAGGAGAGGACGGTGGAAGGAAGGAAAGGAGGGGTGGGTGCTGGAGGAGGGGGCTGCAGAGAAAAGCACTAAGAGGGGATATCAGAGAGAAGGGTGCAAGGGAAGGGCGAGCCTGGGCGCCACGGGAGGGGGTGGCGAGGAAGAGCGTAGATAAAGGGGGACAACAAAGGAGAAGGGAGAGGGGACGGGGAACTTGGGGAGTAGTGAAAAGATTTGGACAAAATGAAGGGGACACTGGATATTGGGATGAAGGGAGGAAAAACTGTAGGAAAGTTAGGGCACCTTCAGTCCAGCAGCTTGGCCTGCGGGGGTGGAGTCGCTGTGCCGGGAAGTGAGGCTTGGGTCCTAGTTTAAGGTTTTCAAATTTAGAAAAGAAATTTTTAAAAAAATTACAGGGCGCCTACTTAAACTTGACTTTCAAATAAACGAGTCATTTCCTATACTTTACCTGGCAGTCCAATGTCGACTATTCTCCTTCCTCCCCCAGCTGCAATTTACATATCACCTGTCCCTTGATCTGAGAAGGGAAATGATTTTTCTCCTCTAGCATGTTATTCCGGAGACTCTCGCAGAAGCGTCTCCACTGGTGCCCCACAGCCCTGCTCGTAGCTGTCCCTCTCCCCCAGCCTATCTCCCATCCTCTTGGCCTTGAACACAGCTTAAGGTCGATTCCTGTCTAGGCAGGGAAATGCGCAGAGGCGCGGCACGCATCCAAGACACCCACTCGCACCCTCAGGGATCTTCTGATCTCTCCCGCACCTCCTGCGGTCCCCAAAACTCCGCTGGGGCCTGGCCCTGCTGAGACAACACGTCTTTGCCGGGCCCAGACGTCCCGTACCTCCTTCCTTTTTGGCACATCCTCCTCCAGGAACCTGCAGGGCTCTCGGCTTTCTCTGGGAACAAAAGCACATAGGCACATAGTAGGTGCTGGGGATAGTGGGGGGACATTAGAGGGCGATTTTATGGAGGAAGGGGTGTTTCGTTTCCCAATGGCAGCTGCCTCCTCCGCCCCATGGGAGCACAAATCGTTTCTCCCTGGGCCTTTGTCCTCTCTAATAAAGCCATGTTCCTTTTATTTTTCTCTTTGGTTTCAACAAAGTGTAAGATAATAAAACATTATGAAAAGCTAATGAAAGGGGAAGGTTCCGTTTCCGAGGGCCCCTGGCCCTGGGCTGCCCCCAGAGCCTCCCTTCCCCCCACTTCTCATCTTTACTCTTCGTACTTATATGCCAGGATAGTAGTGGAACATTTGTGCCTTCTGCCTGGCTTCTGCTCCACAGGCCAGGAATTCCGTGCCTGTGCATCATTTTCCCTAGTGGCATGTTATTCCGAAAACAAGCCAAGGGGTCCCCCGTTGGAATCGGGTGTGCGCCTGTGTTTTTAGTTTCGCTGTCCTAGGCGACGCCCCTCCGGAAGCCGGGGTCGTGGCTTCAGTGCCACATCTTAAAGGCACTTTTCAGGGCGGCTAGCAGGGCAGAGGGTGGTGCTTTCCCTTTATTTGGAACTGGGTGGCTCCTGGTGTGGTACCGCATCAGGAGCGGGCACCCTCCTCCCATCATCCAGGCCCAAGTTGACCTGGCCCCTTATTCCCTGGGAGAGGCGAAAGATGAAATAGTGACAAGCTCGCACCAGGGACTGAAAGCAGGAAAGACAGTGCCCAGAGAAGGGGCGACTGTAGGCAGGAGGCCACTTGAGATCGAGCTCAGAAAGACGACAAAGGGTAAGGATAGGGAATGAGGAGAGCCAGAGACTAGTGATCTTCGCAGAACGAACAGCAGATGCAAAGGCTCTGAGGCTGGACGTGTTTGGAGAGTCGCTGGGCGTGTCCAGAGTGTAGTGGGCGGTCCAGAGAGACCGCAGAGGGACTGGGACAACGGGTGGGGTGGGGTAGGGGGGATAGACCCCGCGGACCTGTGAGGAATCAGGGTTCTCTTGGCTCTAGGAGAGACGGGAGAAGGAGGGAGGTTATGGGAGACAGCGACGTGACCTGTCACACGGGAGGACGGAAGTCTGTGGATGCGTCTTGGAGAAGGGGCTGTGGAGAGATAGCGGAGACAGGATGAGCTGCAGGACTGGGGAATGCTCGGGAGCATCACAGGGTGATTGTAGGGTCCAAAAGGCAGGGCATCTCTGATGATGGGCACCCTTGTCACCTGTCTAACTCCCTGTATCCAACCCAAGCAGGGAAGCAGGTTCCTTCCACTGGTCAGGGAGTCCCGCCACGGAGGTGACGGATGGCGCCCCTAGTCCTCGGCTCCCGCATCCCCCGGACTCTCTTGCCTCCCCAGTGCACCCGGGAAGTCCCCTGCCTCTTTGTTCTTTTCCCTCCGCACACAGTCCTGGTCACGCTGGCGGCTCGGTCTGAGGGCTTCTCACACACACAATGGGAGGGGGTGCGCTCCTAGCCTACCCCCTACTCTCTGCGGGTGTCTCCCAGCCCCACCCGCGCCGCGGAATCCCGGCCTCCGGACCCCGCCCGGGAAGCTCTCTCATTACCTTTCACGAGATGCTCTTCTAGGCCGTGTGTTGGAGGTGGGGGCTGGAGGGGGAGACGGCTATTTTTAGAATGAATGAAAGAAAAGGGAGGAAAAAAACCCGGAAAAACAAAAAAAGAATGTAGGTTCGTAGAAGCCTCTGAGCTCCCAAGAGGAAACCCCCCTACCCCAGACAGAAGGTGGGGGGAGGGTGTGTTCAGAGATGGGGCGGGGCAGGGGGCTGCAAGAAGGAACACGGTGGTCTGCGGGAGGGAGCCACGCTTTCTGCTGGGGAGGGTGAAGCTGAAGGAGAGCAGAAGACGTAGCCGGCAGCCCCGCGGACTCCAGCGCTGGAGGGACCCCGGAGGTGGGCGCTGTCCATTCGCTGGAGGGAAACTGAGGCTTAGAAAGGGGCTTGGGCAGAGCCAAGGTCACACGGAAGGGGATTCGCCCCCCCCCCCCGGTTTCTTCCACCCCCCTCCTAGTGACCCAGACCCCAAGAGCTGCATTGTTCTAATTTGGCAGCGTGACCTTCACAATTCTGTCGCCCAGGCCTTGACTATACAGGCTCGATGGGGTCCCTAACCGTGCTAGTGGAGGAGGGGTGTCACAGGCCCTAAGATAAGATAGAGAAGTTTTCTGTGGTTTGTTTTCAAGCTAGGCTCCCCCTTCCTCGCTGGGACCTTCTAGACAGGTTAGCGCCGCCAGCAGCTAGAAGCCTCTGAGTAAAACGCCCCCCCTCCCAGTTCCCAGAGCTGGTGGGGTGGGGAGGCTTAACTCCCTTACTTTCTCTCTCTTTTTCTCTCTCTTACCCTGGATACCTGAGAGCAGCTCTCAGAGTGAGGAGCCGCCTGTGTCCTGTGTTTTTGGGACGCTTGGCCCAGGACAGGGGCTTCTGCTCTCTGGGCCTCAGTTTCCCTGTTCGTTGAATCAGCGCCTGGGGTTAGCGGCGGTAGAGGGTCCTCCCCTCTCTTTGAGTTTTCTGAGATTTGCTGTCACGCCCCTGGGGCGGAGGGAGCAGGCTTGTGCCAAGGACCCGAGGGGGATTCCCTCCCGGCTCTCTTCTGGGTACGCGTTGCGGGGGAGGGGCTCCGGCCGTGGCCGCAGTCTGCAGCCTCCCTCCCCCAGCTGGGTTAGAGCCCCCTTTCCGGGAGGTGGGGCGGGGCCCAGGTCGGCTGGGAGGGGGTCGGCTCTGCAGCGGCGCGCGCACACCCTCCTGGCTCACCCTCCCGGCTCACACGCCCTTGCCCGGCGGTGCACTTGTCTTCGCGCACGGGCCGGGAGCAGGGACTCCGGCTGTTGCGGCCGTCTCTGGCCGGTAAGTAGGCGGGGGTGGGGGGTGAGGATTACCGGGAGGGGGTCCTGGAGGCATTCTCCTTTTCCTTGGTGGGCGGATCGGTCAAAGCTTGCCTGACTCCGGGATTTCAAAGGAAAGCTGCTGGAGGGAGGGAGCATCCTTTTCCTCTTCCCCCTAAACATCCCCAGAGTCAGCTCCAGACCCTACCCCCATGCTCTGGGGATGGCAAGAGGGGAGGTCCTGCTTTCTTGTCTGGGGATCCCCAGACATACCCCTCTCCACCGCCACGGGGTGAAGGTGCTGACATGGGGACCCGCCAGGCCAGGGATGTCTTCAGTGGTTGGGGAGGAAGGCTAGCAGCCCCGTTGCCCCCTCCTTTCCCTTCTCCCCAGGCTTCTCTCCTTCTCCCAGAGTGTGGGGGATTCCCTAGGCTGGCCCCACTGCAGAGTGAGAGGGATTCCCCCACCTGCTAGCTTACCTTGCTTGGAACTCCGGACTCTGTTCTTTTCTCTAAGCTTCCTGCCTGCCCCTTCCATCCCTTCACATTGACAGGAGGTAGGGCTGAGGCCCAGAGAGGGTTCCCACTCACCCAAGGTCACCCAGCTGAGTAGGGGCAGAGTGGCTTTCTGGTCACATCCACTAACCCCAGATCCCAGTAGGTGGGGTCAGCTCTGGGGTCCTCTGCTTTCTGCATTTAACTCTGAGGGTGGGGTATGAGGGCCCCATCTGGAGGCATTCCTTACTTTCTCAAGTCTCTGCTCCAGCTAGAGGCCCAGACAGGACTAAGCCAAGAAACCCTAGCCTTGGCTCCCTTGCTGGGCTCCCAGATCTTATCCTTCCTTGTCCCTCTCTTTCCCAGCCTCCTCAGGCAGCCCAAGACCTCATCAGAGAAACTAGAGGGTGGAGGCTTTTAAATGGGAGAGAATCTCCACTCTGATGTGTGACCCATTAGGTGACCTTGGACAAGCCCCCTGCATTCCCAGCACCAGAGGTACCTCCTAGGCCACCCTGGCTGGAGCAAGCAGCCCCTGAATCATCCAAGTGGCTATTGCCCCCACCCCAGATCCTGGAGAGAGAAAGGGCAGCTAGGTGATTTCCTTTCAGCTCCACCACCATGGGGCACATATGAGGACTCTGGCAATAGCCCTATGTAGATGGGGTGTAGATGGGGTGAGCACCCTGAGGAAGCTGTAGCCCATAGGGTACCTTTGGTTGTGGGAGCTTGTCGTACTAGAGATCCCTTATCCTTAAGCCAGCCTATCCCACCATCTCACTCACCTCGATCTCCTGTGATGAAATTTGGGGGTGGGGGGGGGGAATTGGGCGTTGAATAGGAACAGCATGGGGAAGGACAGATGAAGTGCTCAGTGTCCTGTGCCCAGTGGCAGGAGGAAGGAGCTCTGGGGAGGGGGCCTGGGATGGGGTGGAGACAATGTATTAATCAGGACTTCCCCAGGGCCCCCACTGGACAGATAAAGCCACCAATCTTAAGTTTCCTTAAAACTTACTAGGGTGTGGGTGGCGCCTGTGGCCGTGAGTAGGGCGCTGGCCCCATATACTGAGGGTGGCGGGTTCAAACCCAGTCCCAGCTAAACTGCAACAAAAAATGGCCAGGCATTGTGATGGGCACCTATAGTCCCAGCTACTCAGGAGGCTGAGGCAAGAGAATCACCTAAGCCCAAGAGCTGGAGGTTGTTGTGAGCTGTGACACCACAGCACTCTACTGAGGGCGACAAACTCTGTCTCAAAAAAAAAAAAAAAAAAAAAAAACTTACTAGGTAACCCAGTTTGGCAATGCCAAATTAGATCACAAATCTGCTCTGAAGACCGCTGTAGTCTGGGATCTGCCACGCCTCACCCTTGAGCCCCACCCTCTTGGGACCCAGCCTCCACCCTTCCCTTGTCTGGTCCTTGCAGATCTCAAGGGTGGGAAAAGGCAGCTGCTGCCCCCCACCAGCCAAGTTGTAACCCAGCACTACTGAAGGGGATTGGCCTCCTTGTAGCTCCAAGAGAAGACCCCTACGCCCCAGGGTGAGTGAGTCTCAGGCTCCTGTCACCTTTAGGGGTGGAGGTGGCCTCGGGGTTGGATAGATAAATGATGATTTAAGGATTTGAAATAATAACAATAACAACAACTGTGCATTCTGGAGCCTGAGGGAATTACTGCCCACTTCCTTTGTTCACTGATGGTAGGGAATCTGCTCAGAGGGACCAGCAGGGGCACACAGTGCAAGCCACACAGTTGCAAACACAGGGGATTGGAAAGCTGATTCTCAAAGCCTCCTGGGATACAGAGCAGCTGTCAAAGGCAGCTCCTTTGCTCCTTCTTTCTCTTGTGAACATCGACTGACATCTGAGGTTGGCAGTAAGCTGCTCATGGGGAAGTGGAGATTTAGTATATCAACAAACACTGAGTAGCTGGCTATTCTGTGTCAGGCCGTGGCCTGGGCCCTAGGGACACAACAATGACTGGGACTGAGGCAGGCCCAAGTCAGCCCTTGTGGAATTTCATGGAGCATCAGTTAAGAAAGTGACATGTACTAGGAAGGAAATAGAACATGGAAATGCATTGAAGAATGACTGGGGAAGAGGGAATCCTTTTGTAGGTGGGCAGAAAAATCTCTCCAGGGAGGTGACTATGAGCTGAGATCTAAAAGAAGAGGAGTAACTAGCCTGGTAGAGCTGGGGAAAGAGCATACCCAGTAGAGAGAACAGCATGTGCAGAGGTCCTGAGGTTGGTATGTTTGAGAAAAAATGAGGAAGCCTTCCTGTCTGGAACAGAATGAGTGAGGGGGAGAAAAGAGGAAGATGAAGGCTGGGAGGTCAATAGGCAGAGGCTGAAGTGAGGGGGTAGATTGCAGAGCAATGGGGAGCCATGGCAGGTATGTGAGCAGAGGAGAGGTATGATCTGATTTAGGCTTTTCAGAAGCCCCTGCCGCTGCTATGGAGAGCAAGGCAGGGGTGCAAGTAGTAGAAATCCAGAGCAGAGGCTGGGGAGGCATCTGGTGGAGTCAGCGGGGTGGGGAACATGCTGTGGTCTTAGGGATGGAGAGAAGTGGGCAGATTCTGGGACTGCGCTGGAATTGGAGGATGAACTATGGCCAGGTTTCCACCTAATGCTGAGGAACAAGTAGGAGAAAAGGAGGGATTCATTGTGCCTAGAGAAAGCTAGAAAGACATCCTGGAGGAGGTGCTGTTTGAGCTGAGTCTGGAGGGACAAGTAGAAGTTTTCCAGAAGCCTTAGGCTGGCATCATGCTGGGATCTAACTGATCAGATGCCACAGAAGCCACAGAGAATCACAGCACTCAGAATTAGGGACCATAGGATCAGATTTGTAACCAGATTTGATCCCCTCTGGGAGGACGGAGGTCTGGTGGGGACTAGAATTGAGTCTGAGAGGCCGTGAGATGCTTTTGAAATTGTCCAGATCTTGATTAGGCCAGTGGCAGCTATAAGCATCCATTGAACACTTGCCATGTGCCTTGGACATTTGGTGAGAATTAACTCCTTAACCCCTTGCCACTGCCTCTTAGAGTCCTTGTTGCCCTACAGAGGAAACTGAGTCTCTAAGATATACCAGCCCTTTGTCCATGACCACCATATCCATTTCCTGTGGTTGCCATAATGAATGCCATAGACTGTATTTTCAAACAACTAGAAATTTATTCTCTCACAATCCTGGGGGCAGAAGTTCAAAACGAAGGTGTTAGCAGGGTGACATTCTCTTTGGAGGCTCTTGGGAAGGATCCTTCCTTACCCCTTACAACTTCTGGTGGCTCTGGACGTTCTGTGGCTTGTGGCTGTATCACTTCAATCTCTGCCTTTGTCTTCACATGGCCTACTCCCTCTGTCTGTATCTTCACATGACCTTCTTATAAGGATGCCAATCGTTAGATTATTAGGGCCATCCTATTCTGGTATGACCTCATCTTAATTTAACTATATCTACAAAGATCCTATTTCCAAATAAAGCCACATTCTGAGATTCCAGAGGGACTCACATTTTGGGGGGGGACACTGGTCAAGCCAGTACACCATGTAGCAGGATCCTGGGCTGTGGAGTCAAACGTGTGTCCCCAAGTACTGCCACCGTGGGGAGGAAGGTGTGGCCTGGAGCAAATTTAGGGGAGCAGATGGACAGGACTGGGGTCCCATTGGTATAGGGATGATAGGGAAGGGGGAGTTGTCATAAGTACGAGGAGGGAAGGGACTCTGGTGTCTGAGTGTACAGGATAGGACAGTCCCAGGGTGGGTCTGCTAGTGGGCTTGACAGGGGCTTCCTTGGATGCTTTGTAGGGACTCTACTTACCATGGAGTCACTTCTCAGCCCATCTGTACCCCCCCATGCCACCTCCTCCTCCAGGGCAGTGGAGGGCACTGCGGGCAGCCCATGGGGACAAAAAGGAATACCAGACACAGCTCTTCTCTACCTCATCTTGGCCTCAATTCCTTCATGGGCCTTCTGCAGGAGCCTTGTGTATTTTTTTGTTGTTGTTGCTGTTTTGTGACAGAGTCTCATCCATTACCCCAGCTAGAATGCATTGGCACAACCATAGATCACTGCAGTCTTGAATTCCTGGGCTCAAGCAATCCTCCTGTCTCAGCCTCCCGAAAGTGCATGAGCCACCATGCCTGGCCCCTTGTCTGTTTATTTATCAACTGAAGGTCAGTCTCATCTGCTGGCCTGAAACCTTAAGTCTACAGGATTTTGTATGTCTTGTCACCACAGTACCTCTACCTCAGGTTATAAGCCCTGCATATAGGAGGGGCTCCATAAAAGCTGATGTAATGAATCCCAGGTCCCTGAATCCCAGAAAGCCCAGAAGCAAGACCCTCTGGGATGCCTGCCCCAGATCCCCTCAGCCCCAGTCTTCCTGCTCCCCTTCCTGGCCCTGCAGTTTATAGGAACCCAAGGGAGTCTCACCTTCCAAGGCTTCTACCCTGTTCTGAGTCATCCCCTGACCCCTTCCCATCCCATTTGCCCCTTTATTCCAGCCTCACTGGTGTCCCTTCTAAGAGGCCTCCCTGACCACCTCTCTCCCCATCCTCGTACCTATTTCTCTCACCTTCACTGCATCTCTTCCCAGTCTTTGTGTGTATCTAGAATACTTATTGTTTTATTTCCTATTTCCTCGAAAAGTCAGTTTCAGGAGGGGCAGTATTTGTATATAGTATTTGTCCCCAGCACCAGGCTCAGGGGAGGGGCTAGCTAGATGTGTGAATTAATTAATGAATGAGTGAATGAATGAATGAGTGAATAAGTCAATACTTTCATGCCCTTGCCTCCCTGGCACACACTCAGGTTCCAGCTTCCACCCAAACAGCCCAGGATGGGTCCAAGATTTCAGTGGAGAGGAGGAGTTTGGGGATGGAGGTATGGGGGGACAGTTGTGTGGCCAGGCCACTTCCTGCTCAAGCCACAGTTCTTTGTCCCTCATCTCCTGCAAGGGTCTCTCAGGTCTCGTGTAGCCAGACCTCAACCACTGCACAGTGACTGATGCCCCAGCCCTCATGCACCCTGGGGAGGGGCTTCCTGTCTAGCCAATTCCACCACTCCTGTCCTTCTGCAGAGGGCACTCATCCAGCCCCAGGGCTTGAGTCCTGGGGGCATCTTGGCTGGCTGACAACTCATCTGCAGGGTTCTTGGGTTCCTTCCAGCCAACCACAGGCAGATGAGAGAGGCTTTTCTTGGAATGGAGACCCAGGCAGCCTCCACCCAGAGCCCAGCTCCATCCATACTCACTCCCATCCACCACTGCTGGTCTTGTCCCTGAGGGTTGGAATTCTAGCAGGTGGCAGGGCAGATTCGGGCAGAAGGCAATCCTTCACCAGTCAATTATTCTAAGTTCCATCCCTTGGTGGGGGTGGTCCCTGATCCCTCAGAAATAGGTGGGGCCAAAGGGGAAAGGAGGGTTTTTTGAAGGGGATAAGGTAGGTGCAGGATGGTGGGGTGTGGGCAGGGCAGGACCATTGTAGGAGCCTCCAGGGGGACTATGAATGATGCTTTTGTGAATTTCTGTAATTTACATGTAGGACTCAAATTCAAAAAGCATCAAATGCCACAGCCTGTGCAGGCAGGCCAGGATTAGCCTGTGGGCACCGTAGGAATGTTTCTCACGGCTCAGGGACCTGTGCAGAGGTTGGCTTGATCTGTAGGGAGCTGGGAACCTTGAATGTGGAGGAGCAATGTGTGCCTGATTCTGAGGGAGCTGTGGGTGGTTCCCTCAATATTGTGCTTTAGAAAGGCGGTCCAGGCAGGGGAACTGCAATGCAAAGGCCAGGAGATGGAAATGGTAGCAAGGGGAGACTGGGCTTGGTTGGAGGGTGATGCTGGTGAGTCAGTGGAGTGATGCAAGAGAGGTGGCTGGTCCTCCAGTGCAGCTGAGAATCTACCCCTTCAGGGTCCCCATGCTCTGAAACTGCTCATGTCTGGTCCAATCTGTTGTAACAGTCCCCTGTTGCTGGCCTCGTCCATCCCTGCCGCTGTGTACGTGGCAGGGACCACCGAAGCCTCCATTTGCTGATTGTCATAACCCTGAACATTGTCACTACAGCCAGGCCTCCCTCAGGATAGCCCTGACAGGCTGGGATAAGGAGTAGGGGAGGGACGGAACAGAGGTCCTGTCTGCCAACTCTGAGACCACCTGGCCCTGTTCTGACTCACCACCATCACCAGTATAGGGGACCACCCTCCACCCTGACAGCCATCCCTCATTCATGCATGCATGCATTCACTCTATTTTCTGAATTCCCAGAAGGTTACAAAACAGACCAGCCACCCTCAGGCAGTGACAAGCAATTAGATGTTCCTGACCTGATCCAAAGCTCTAGGTCAGGAAGAAAACAGAAGGGGTGGGGGAGAGATGGGAGGCAGTTTCTTGCCTCCAGCAAGCTGGAGGCTTGGCAACAAAGCTGGACACTGTTACCCCAACCCTGGGGGACAGGATGAGGCTAAGGCAGTAAGACTGTCTGGGAGAGGAGGAGAAAAGAGCTCCCCACTTCTATGTCTTCTTGGCCATTAATGTTGAATGCATGAATCACCCAAGTCCACCCTGGGTGCTGGAGGATCAGTTTGGGGACCCCAAGATCTGGTTATCCCATGTCCCAAGGACTTTTTCTCCCCACCATCCTGGACATGAGTGTCCGGGGCAAGACTGCAGGGCTTGATATGAGCAGGAGTCTCTCTTCCCAAAGAAGGTGCCCTCCAAACAGTCACCATAGAAGGTAACCTTGTCCAACCCAGGAAGCCCCCACACCCTGTTCCCAGGAGCCACGCACAGTGCCAACAACCTGCCTTTCCCAGGACTCCCCCACACAGCAAACCACTGAGGAGGTCATTGGAAGGAGTGAGTCACTTTGCAAAGCTGTCCCTTCAGCTGATGCCTATGCATGGACAGCCCCCGCGAGCTCAAAGGTTGAAGGGTGGCTGAAGTTTGGAGACCCAATTTAAGGGAGGGGTTGGTTAGGAGCAGGACCCGAGGGCTGTTGGGGGTAGGGGACGTTGCTTCACTAAGGTCCACTCCATCATGCGGGTCAAGAGGGGGAGCTTGAGGACCAGCCGCGCTCTTGGGGGTGAACCCGGGCCCGGGAGAACCTGGGATCTTTAAATAAGGGCGGGGCTTGCGGGGTCGTCAGGGGCGGTGCCAACCCGGGATCAGCCAATCGGCGGTGGCGCTCGCGTCGCACCGCCCCCTTCTCTCCCGGCCCCGGCGGGCGCTAGCCCCCCGCCCGGCCCGTGGACTGGGCGGCGGGGGATGCGCCGGCCGCTGCGGCCCCCGGCCCCGCCGCCCCCGGGCCCCGCGCCCGCCCGCTGCTGCCGGTCCCGGCCTCGACCCCAGCTCCGAATCCCACCCGGGGGTCCACGGCCGTGCCGGACTCTCTCCCCTCCAGCCTTGTCTGCCCCTCGAGGCCGAGCCTTACAGGTACAGGTTAGGATCCGCGAGGGTGCTGGAGACTCCAAGGTCTACAGCCCGGGGCGCCCATGAGGGAGGCACGTCCCAGAGGGAGACGTGGTTTGGGGCATAGGGGGTGGGGGACGTGGTTTGGGGTAAGGGCCAAGAGGAGAGGTCTCCATGGGGTCCAGAGCCCAAGGGACACGGGGAGGAGGTATGAGTATGTGCGTGTGCATTACCTGAGTGAGTGAAGATTCGGACCCCATCCTGGAGGGGGAGGTTACTGGGTTCACTTTGAGGGGAGGGCGAGCAGTGAGTCTCCAAACTCGGCAGATACAGTTGGAGGTGGGTGGGCAGTGAACTGTGATGACTTGGGAATGGGAGGGTAGAGATCTTAACAACTGGTCCCTGGATCCAGGGGTGGGGGCACTCGAGAAGGGGTCAGGGAGCTGGGTCTCACATTTCTGCCTGGACAGAGATCTGGGTAGTTAGCTCAGGGCACTGTCTCTGCTGTTTTGAAGGAGTGGGCAGCAGACGGGAGTGCCCCAGGCTGGAGGCAAAGCCAGAGATGCTGGTGGAAATGCTTCTGTGTGGAGGGTGCTGAGGAAGGCAGCCTCAGAGGGCAGGGCAGGCTAATTGCACCCTGCTGGCTGCTGGCAGGCTCCTAGCAGGTGGTGATGAGGAGATCAGGCCGGCCAGTGCCTTGCTGCACTCATTCCTGGACTGCCCAGAGACTAGAGGAATCACAGCCTGTCTGCCCTGCAGAGCTAGGACTGCAAGAATACTGGGGGAGGGTCCTCCAGGGACCCTCCACAGGGACACTCAGCTTCTGGATGCCGCAATTGGGAACCCACAATAGGCAACATGTCCTGGAAGTTTCTGCCGTGTGGTGTTCTGGCTGAGAATCTTGAGAGTGGTGCAGAAGGCATCTTGCCCCACAAGGAGTTGTGGTGGGGGCACTCTGCCTTGGTGATAGAAGGGCTGGGGGCACCTTCTGGTCTGTTTTGGGAGAGTAGATACAGGTAGCACCAAGCTCTTACAAACTGCAAGGTCTTACTTTGTTCTGGACACCAAACCTGTTGGTGAGCATCACAAGGACCCTTTATAGGGAGGCAACCAAGGAGGGGTCAGTGACTTCACTCTCTGTCAGGGATACCTGGGGGCTGCTTTGGGGCAGCTCATTTGAGAGCTCTTGGGGTCCTAGCCAGGTTTCTTCCTCTTCCCACATTCTCTTCAGTGGGGAAGCTAAGAGCAGTCAGCCACCCTCCCTCTGCCCATCCTCTCCCCAAGAGTCCTCCTGAGTGTACCCTGGTGCACTTGGTTCCTACAGAACTGGCTTTCCCTTAGGATGACATGGAAAGGGGTCTCCACTCATCCCTTACTCCAGCCTTCAGGGAACAGAGTTCTCTGTGCCTAGACCCAGTAAACAAGGCAATTCCAGGAATTCAAATCCAAATGCAACCCACAGGGTATTGTTCCTAACCTCTTGGGAGAAGTCCTTAGCAAATCTGGGGCCTTTGTACAGAAAAACACACCCTTTCATTGACATCCAAATCTTGGCTAGGATCTCTGGGAATTCCCGAGGGTCCTAGGGACTCCAAGGTTAGGCCCAGGTTTCAGTGGGCGAGGGGAAATTGTCCTGGTAAAGAGGAGGTTTAAGGCACTCACCACTCAATGCTGCAAGCTCGGGGCCCCTCAGTGCACAGCCAACCTGGTTCTCCCTCCAAATGGCAGATCCTTCATCTGCTGCCCCTGGTCAACACTAATTCAGACTCTTCCCTTTGTGGCTGTGTGAACTTGGGCAAGGTCCTGAACCTCTGAGCTTTGTTTCTTGTCTGTAAAATGGGAACATTGGTCACATTGGGTGGCAGTAGGGATTAAGTGTGATTGGTCTGGGCAAGGACTCAAAACACAATGACAGTTCAGTGTACATGACCATGGTGGGCACCAGGAAAGCCCTACACTGCTTTCTTGGAAGCCACCTGCTGTCTGTCCCCTCCTCTCCACCCCCTCCCTGCCCGGGGCACCTTGGGACGCGGCTGCCAGGCAAGGAAGAACATGGCAGACACACGGCTGAATTTGGCCCGTGCGTCGGGAGGCTGAGTCACATCCCCAAATTGCATCTTCATCGGTGCATTTTGGAAGGTCGTTTGCAGCAGCCCTCTGCAGCCCCCACCCCTTCTGGGTGTGGGCTTCCAGGCCGCCCCCTTCTCCTACCTATGTCCCCCAGCCCTAGGCAGGAACCTACTGTGCCTTCAGGGTGGATTGTGGATGGGTGCCTGGGGTATCCTGGTCATCTCCAGGTGAGGGCAGCATCAGAGGCCCCTGTGCGCATCCTGATACAAGCTCCCAGCCCCACCTGGCCCTTCAGGTAGTGGGCAGCAGTTTAAGCCCGAGTGGAAAGTGGCCATCTAAGTACTTATAAGGCTGGAGAAACATCAGGATCAAGGTCAGCCTTAAAAACCATGAACTGTGGGGCACACAGGAAGCCAGGCCTTATAAACTATGAAGTGCTTGGTCACAGGAGACCACATCTTGAGCAATGTGATGCAAGGGGGTGGGGAAAGGAGGGACAGTTTCTAAGACCTGAGGTCACCTGGACTCAGAAGAAATGATTCTTGCATTTATGTGTGCTGACATGGTCATCTAGAGACATAATGGTGAAGGGACATACACAGTGTGGGGGCATTAGACAAGGTCACAGGTGGCTATGCAAGGTAAGCAGTGACCAAGCTCACCTGTGTCCCACCCAGCAGTGTGGCTCATCTTGGTGTGTCGTGAGATACCAGTCCCCACATCTGTCACCCCCAGCGAAGTATCCTGCCTGTGTACACATCCACCACCCACCCTCTTCTCCCATGCCAGGCCCTGAAAGCATGCTGGTCTAGCCTTTTCTAAGAGGACAGTGCTCGGCACACCACCCACTCCTGCTTGGCTTCTTGGGAGAATACTGATCCAGAATCAGCTCTATAATGTGATAATATGACCTTGAGCAGGTTATTTCAAACATGGTGCCTCAATTTCCTCATCTGTAAATCTGGCCAAATCCTAGGACTCCCTTCTCAGTATTGTGAGGATTAAAGAGAACATTTGTTTGAAGAACAGAGCCTTGTACACAGTAGATGCTCAGTAAGTGTTGGCCAGGGTGGTAGCAGGGGGTACATTTGAGGGTCTGAGATAGTGGGCTGGGCTGGGCAGGGGAAGATCTGGCAAGTCAGCTCCAGAGTCTCCAGACAGCCTCATCAGTGCCCTGGCCCATCCTGATGGTCCCTGCTCTTACACATGGTGCCATGGGACATTACCCTGTGATCTAATCTGGCAGAAAAACTGAGGCTGGCCTGAGCTCACAGGGCTGGGCCACACATGTCATACAAAGCCCATGGAATCAGTTCTAGGATCTTAGTGTTAAATCCCAGATAGCCACATTGGTCCTGGAATCTGCTCAGGTAGGAGGGAGCCTTAGGGTTTCATGTATATATATAATTTATATGTTTTTTTTTCACTATTTATTTATTTATTTTTCTTTTTTTGCAGTTTTGACTGGGGCCGGGTTTGAACCCGCCACCCTTGGTATATGGGGCCGGCGCCCTACTTCTTGAGCCACAGGCACCGCCCTAGCGTTAGGATTTCTGTAGCCACCCCCAGCCATAGCCCCTAATGTCACACAGGCCACACTTCGAGCCTGCTTAAGTGGAAGGCTCAGTGAGGAGAGGTTAACTCATCTAAGACCCTGAAGGTTGGAAGAAGGTGAGCCCAGGTTGGAGTACTCTTAATCTGTTTTCACAGCCAGGCTTGCTGGGAGATTCCATCACATGGCATTCAGCAAGTCTTTTGTTTTTGTTTTTAAGAGATAGGATTTCATTCTGTCACCCAGGCTGGAATGCAGTGGTACAATCATAGCTCACTGCAACCTTGAACTCCTGGGCTCAAATGATCCTCCCACCTCAGCCTCCCAAGTAGTTGGGACTATAGGTACACTGCCACTATGCCCAGCTAATTTTTATTTATAGAGACAAGGTTTTGCCATGTTGCTCAGGCTGGTCTCAAACTGCTGGGTTCAAGTGATCCTCCTGCCTCAGCCTCCCAAAGTGCTGGGATTATAGGCATGAGTCACTGTGCCTGGTCAGTAAGTGTTTACTGAGTGTCAGCTGTGTGTTAGGCATTGTGCTAAGTATTTGCAGACACAGAAGTCAGTAGGCAAAAGTCTGGTAGGAGGGTGCTCCAGGAAGAGGGCACAGACTGTGCAAAAGCCCTGAGGCAGGATGAAGCTTGTTGGCATCTTGTTATGGAGGGTGGGGGGCATGTGGCTGGAGGGAGAGAGTCTGGGGGAGAGTTAGAAGGATGAGGTTGGTGGGAACCAGACCACAGAGGGCTTCTTGGCCATATTGGAGAGTCTGGTTTTTGAATGGGATGGCACAAGGGAGCTATGGAGAGAGCCCAGAGCTGGGGAGGGATACAGGCTGACTTGGATGTTTCTGAGATGGCAAACCTACACGCTAGCCCTCTGAGTTCACTGCCTAAGGTAGCTCCTAAGCCTTAGAATGTTCTGGGGTGGTTGTGATGGTCCCTGCCCCTCTGGTCTGTTGGCCAGGCCCTGTTGTGACCATGTCCTTCTGTGCCCTTGCAGGTCAGCACAGGATCCCAGCCACTGAGCCATGCTGGGCCCCGGGTGGCCTGCAGCGAACCCAACCCCTGCACCCAGGTAGTCATGAACAGCCACAGCCACAACGGCAGTGTGGGGCGGCCACTGGTCAGTGGGCCGGGTGCTTTGAGCCGTGACCCTCTGGATCCCGAAGGTGGCTGCCCCCCTCGGCCTCCACATAGTCCAGGACTCCAGGTGGTGGTGGCCAAGAGTGAGCCGGTCCGGTCCTCACCTGGCAGCCCCCGGGGGCAGCCGCAGGACCAGGATGATGAGGAAGATGATGAGGAAGATGAGGAGGGTGGACAGAGGAGCTCAGGAAAGCCCCCGAATGTGGGCCACCGCCTGGGCCACCGGCGGGCACTCTTTGAGAAGCGGAAGCGCCTCAGCGACTATGCCCTCATCTTTGGCATGTTCGGCATTGTTGTCATGGTGACAGAGACAGAGCTATCCTGGGGAGTATATACCAAGGTAGGCATGGCTCCCTACACCCCTAGGAGGCCCAGCTGGGCTTACCCTGTTCCCCTAAGAGAGACAGAAGGGAGGAGTGGGGGGAGGCTCTGGAGGTGGGGAAGAGGGAGGGTACAGGGAGTGGTGGGGATTGTGTACAGGTATAGGGAAGGTTCCAGCATCTAGAGCCACACCCTGGCTTCTTGTGGGGAGAGGGCTGCCGCGCCCCCCCCCCCCCCCCCCCCCCCCCCCCCCCCGCGCGCGCCCCGCCCAACAAACAGAAAACACGCAAACG